>WURT03652166.1:0-14685 GCA_009936505.3 Holothuria glaberrima
AAGTACTTATTTAAAGGTTTTGCATCCCTTTAGATGTGAAATAAATGCTAAAAATAAAGTATGGAGGTAGGGAATGAGGCAAGATATAACAAATGGTACATATTAATTTAAAATGCTTCTTAAATATATATAACATCACCAATTCTAACCTACTATTGGTAAAAATTTTGCATGTGTCATTACCAAGTTGATGGCTTTCATTGAACTAGAATGTCTAAATTTCAATCATATCTGAATAAGGAATAATTTTGTTAAACGTGCTGTTAGTACTACATTTCTAAATTATAGCAGAGTAAAGATATTCCAAGAAATGTCCCTACTAAATTGTTTTGCAAACTGTTAAGCATGCCTGATGTATTTATTGCCTTCACATGGTACTTACCACCCTTGGCCATAAATTATGCTTTCCCTAAAGGTAGAAAAAGAGAGTTGTATATCCATGAGATTTGCAAACTGACGATAGCTTTATGACGGCTCATGAAAGTGGTTCTGAAAATAACTTTCTGTACATGAATACCCCGACAATTTAAATACACGAGCTAATACCTTTTACATTCTGCTGGTTTAAACTGGTCAGCAAGTACAGACAAGAGAAGCAATACCCCTTTTTGTTTCAGGGCAGATAATGCCTCCCATAGGGTTGAAGTAGCATGTCTGCACGTCATCAGAGATAGCAACCTACAAGGCGAAATAAAAGTAGCCAGCTCCATGGGGTGATTATACTGACTTTACATAGAGCCTTAATAAAGTAGTGCCAGATAATACCTTCAATCTGCTGAGTAGTACACTCCAGTAGTTTGGCTAAATAACAGTGGTGTTGCCAAGATTTGCTTGACAAGAGGACAAGCTCCCTGACAGCAGGGCCAGCTGAAGCCCTGAAAAAGGCAATGGGTTGCCCAAATGGTGCTGAACATGAAATGTACAGCTTTCTATAACAACAATTTGAATATTTAGGATTCTTAGGGAAGAAAATCTGAAAAAGTTGAATTTTTTCATAGAAAATTTTACAAATTTGGGTTTTTATTGATGAAATCTGCTCTTTTTAAGAGCAAAATGAAGCTGAATGACAGATCACTAATGGTTGTCAGGATTGCATATGTTATGGTAGGGATTAAGGCTCCCGGACAAAATCAGAAAATTTCCTTGATGGGGTCAAGGGGGACAGTCTTCCCTGACAGGGGGATATGCCCCCTGCCCCTTGTTGGTGCCACCCCTGCTAAATTCTGGAAAATCTCTCTAGCCATAAAGATGATTAACAATCGCTGTTTGAATTCACTGTATATGCAAGGAGGCATGGAAGCGTGTCACACTTTGCTTTAAATACCAGTTGCTTTTAATACTTTTCATGACTTTCATCACAGGCTCTGCACTATAAATCCCTTCCTGCTTCACATCCCTATAATGTCTTAAAACTGTTTAAGAAACATTCTGCTGCCCTAGAGCTACAGGATTGGGAGTAACTAAAACAGTTGAGGAATGTTATACATAATTTACTAAGAGTTGACATCATGCAATTCATTTCCAAGTGAAAGATTTTCATGCCATAAATTTATTTAAGGTAATCCTTCAACACTGTCATAATGTAAACAATCCTAATTCTCTGCTCACAGGAGGTACCCACATACGTACATAAATATATATTGCACATTCATCTGAAGTTTAAATAGAGGAACAGTTTTGCAATAGCCCCATCAAGCATGCTCTGGTATTTTGTTCAGGTGTTGTGTCAACATGAAGGATATGTTATTCTGCTTGAGGTCACGAGCTAGTGTCATTGGAGTCTGTCCCAGTTTGTTCTCTTTTTCAGCATCCAGTCCTGACTCTAAGAGACACCTCACACAGTCTGCTTGGTTACTAGCGACAGCCTGTCAACGAAAGGATAGAACATTATACACGTAGAGGGATAATAATTACTTAACCTCTAGTTCTGTAACAGTGGCATAGAAAGAATCTCATAGAGTAATTTGGGATAAGAAACTGTTCATGTATTTTTCTCTCTGGAGCTTTTCATTTTAACGGGATGGTGGGTTGAGAGAAGGGAAGCCCCTGAGCCCAATTAAGCTATGCTACTGGTCAGAAAGCCCACCTTTAGGTTCACCAATAACCCAGCCTAGTATGTGACTGTATGAGTACAGGAAAGACTGCCTTCTCTTACTGATTTTCTCCTACAGGGTTACAACTCGACTAAACTAGACTTAACAGTTGTCCAAGCTTTAAGCCTCTTTCTTAGTAGCCGGAGAGGTGAAGAGCATATATTATTGTGACATTATTTGACACTTAATCCTGACCAAGAAAAATTTGATGTAGTTATTCCCCATAGATTTGAGCCCAAGAGCCATGGATCACAAGTACATTTTTCATTGATATATTAGCAAAGCATGCAGCATATGGGGAAGTGTGCTTACAACAGCTCGATGGAAATTGTTCTCAAACTTTTTTGCACCGAGATAGACTTATAGGTGGTTACCTCAAGTTGGCATCAACTTAATAGAACACATACACAATGAGGAAAAGTGTGCTCACATTCAAAGGTGCAGAAATTTCAATTTAAGAACAGACCTGAAGTTTGTTCGCAGCAGATAGAATCTCCCCATATGGCAATTGAACAATAGAAACAGTATAATGGGTAGATATTAGGCATATAGTTGTAAAATTTACCTCCACAGCATAAACAATGAGAATGTATGTTCCTTTACCATCAGGATAATGATTTATGATTGATTTGCATATGTGCATATTTTCAAGATTTAGCCAACAACTTTATATAAAGGAGGGTCTAAGCTCAAATCAAGTCTTGATATGTTAGAGGTGTACTTGTTTTAAGCAATCTGGTGAAAATTCCATTGAAATCCGATGTGTGGTTCTCAAGATATCAGCAGTTAAAGTTGTCACATTTTCAAAACAAAGTGAACTTGAAAAAAGCACATATGACATCATAGTCTCACATTAATGAGCATTCTTTTGTTTTTCTTTAAACTTTACAACCAATTTTCTCCCAAACAATCTTCTGTTATCAGAATGTGATTGCATGAGAGGCATGGGAAAATTACAAACTTTACACTCCCCAATGGGCGGTTGTATCCCAATTAACTTCAAGGTCAACACAACTGACTGAAAAAACAAAGAAAACAAAGCATTCCTTATCAATGTGGGGAAGTGATATAACCCCTGCTTGCCTCAATCTCACTTTGGGTCACAAATGCAGTAATTTCATTTGCTGATATCTCGAGTAATACATGTCATATTTGAATGGAAGTTTCACCAAATTGTGTACATTAAGTTCTTCTTTCACATATGAAATTAAATTTTTGCTTCAACCCTTCCTATAAGTAAATTTGTATTGAAAGTCACTTACAACATGTAGTGCTGTATTTCCTGTGTAGTCTGGTAGTGACAGGTCAACACCAGCCATCTGCAAAGCCTTTAATCTTCCAGCATTCCCTGAGCTTGCAGAACTTGAAATAAATCCAGAAATATAAATAAATTATTCATTTATCCAGATTTTAAGAACAAAGGCATTATAACCAAGTTTTAGTTGCTTTTGTAACTAAGTAAGGTTAGTTAGTTAGATAAGGTTTTATGGCTCAGTTTCTAACCAACTGGTTTAAGTCGGGCGGGCCAAGGCCTTTTTTCCAGTTGTGGCTCACTGGCTTGTTTTCCCTACTCCATTACTTATGCTGAGCACCAAGCACAATGGCAGTAGGTTCAATTTTTAAAGTCTTTGGTATGACCCAGCCAGGATTCCAACCCCCGACGTTTTGGCTGCAAGTCGGATGCTCTAACCACTTGACCATGCTGTGTAACTAAGTAAGGATATGCAAGTTTACAAAGAAGAGGGTTCTTCATAAAGGATGTTAACTAGTGGAAAGTAAATTATTTTAAAGTCACCAAACTACTGCTATGAACACTATATGGTCAGAAAGTAAGAAAGTGTTACATGGGTGTTTTATGAACAATCTCCCAGAAAGCAGATATAAACAACAAAGCAATTGTCTAATAACTATATTTCGGAAAGTTTTGATACATGTTTGTCACAAAAAGGTACCCACACACGGATGTAGTCAGGGCAGGATCTAGAACCTCTGAGATTCACCAAAACTGTTGATAGAATTGCTTCTTTTTCTTCACATACTTTAACAGCAATAAAACAGACAATGTACATTAAAACACCAACGCTAAAAGACAAAAAACCACAGTCTTACTTCCCCTTCCTAAACAAACAATTTGTCAAGCTTGAATCATAACTACACATTGAGTTGCTGCTTTATTATAACCATACATTAAGACACACACAGCAGAAGGTGGATATTAAAAACAACTAAAGCAAGATAGTTTGCCTTTTAGTTTTATTACCTTAAAATTTTAATCAAAGGTATCAAAATCAAAGGTCAAATTACTATGCAAGTTCAATTAGGGGTTCTTGGGGAGATAAATCTTTTTAACTGTTGAAGCAGTATATATATTAGCTTCAGTTCTGTAGAACCCTTCACTCTAATTCCCTCAACTCGTAAACGTAAGTCCTCCTTTGACAACCAGCAAAGACATTCTGCCCATGCAGTACTAGCAAAAACCACAATTATTAAGGAATAAATGGCATTTGGCAGACTACTATTGGTGAATAAACCGTCGAGACTCCAAATGGCAACATAACGGACGAGGAGCCGAGCCCGTCATTTGCTTAATTCGGAGTTGAGAGGGTTTATGAGACAATAATAGTCTGACAAATGTGGTTTATTCCTATTTTACCACCAAAAACTTCATTTTTATCAGCTTTTATGATTACTGAACAGGTCAGTGTTTAACCAATCAGAATGCAGGACTCTCAATAACGGATGGCTAGAGGTGGTAGAATTCCACATTCACATCAATTCATTTAAACTTCATTCATAACTTGTCCAGAAAAGATGCACACTATTTGTTTATTTTATATATGTTACAAGTTAAGGAAATGTAAAGCATTATGTACTTCATAGATTCAATCCTCATTATTGTTTGAATAAAAGGAGGACAAAAAGAAAAAAGGTGCACACTCCACCATTTTAGGTTCATTAATGCAGAAAAGACAACCTTTAAAGCTACTCTCCCAATGACAATTACAAAACATTGTCAGCACGATAAGGCTATGCACCAAAGTCTCTGGTTAGTCAATTCTCAGCACTAAAGCCTTCTCTCGAATTGCCGATCCCCTTATATAACTGTGTGCCTCAGAATCCTCACGTGTCTCAATTCCTAGCAGTCCTTGTTTCTTTCTTGTCAAGCTGTTCTCATTTCACAGATTTACTCCCCTTTTGATATGCATACAACCCTACACATGCTAGATATATGCATACATACTGGCGACTGTTAAGGTTTTTAGTAGCCAGTAAGATGGGTGAGTGTTTTTTGGGATTTACTGGCCAGTGGCCAGTCCCCACTTATGTACAGCTCTGCTATACAGCTAAAGGGTGATTACAATCAGGGGCAATTAGAGAATACTTGTAAGATTTGGCTAATTTTCCATTTAAGAGTGAGACAACTCCTAATTCACATTAAGGAAAAAGTAGGATCAAAATGTTCTCAAACATCATGAGGAATACATGTTAGGGAAATTTAAAAGATTGGGCTGTTTCAAAATAATTTGCAGGGAGACTAGGAATTGCCTTTAAATTAAGTTGAGGGTACTTCAGACACAAGTGATCACCTATTTCTACTTTTACTCACTAACTCCATGTTCTATTTCATTTCAGCATATCTTGACAGAACCATGCACAGTTGTTACAAAATATTTGTAAGTCACTTTTCAGTGGAGGAATGGTATCATTTTTGTGGTAACCTTCCATCCAACAGCAAAGATTACTACTACATACTCACCTAATCACGTATGTGACAAGATCTGGCATATTTCCTTCAATGATGTGACCACCTGTTTCTTTCATAATATCAATGATGTCAAAGTGTCTGTCAATATAAAAAAAAGAGACATATAAGACTCTCTAGAAGTACAAAGACACTGTGGCCGACTTAAGGGGGATGCTATGGGGCAAAAGCCAGCCCCATCAGGCTCGTAACCATGGGGGGCAAGAGGGGGCTCGTTCCTCCCCAATTTTTCAGTAAAAGGTGTGGCCGATTTAAGGCGGATGCTATGGGGCAAAAGCCAACCCCATCAGGCTTGTAACCATGGGGGGGGCATGAGGGGCACGTCCCCCCCCCCCAATTTTTCATTAAAAGGTCTTGCACTGAAGGAGGAAAAATTTATTAAGAGACCAGCCTTTTTAAAATACAAATATAGGAGGAAAAAATTGAAAATCTCTCACCATTTTGCATCTAGAGTCCTTGAAAAAGGCAAAAATTTTCAAAGGGGAGAGGGACACCTCCTCCCCTTAGACCTCTCCCCCAGGCTGGCAAAACTCCAACATCAATGTACCCCCCCCCAATGGATACTCTGGCTATGGGGGCCTGATCCACATTAGCTCAAAATGGGCATCCCTTTGTACATTGCAGATGTATTGATGCAGCATAGATGCAGAACAGTAGTGACAAATTTGTATTTCGTTGTGCAACTTTCTACAACCTGAGGCATTTGAGATACCAAGGTGAACTGCCTCAACTGTAAAATAATCATAAATCTGTCA
Organism: Holothuria glaberrima; assembly: GCA_009936505.3. Taxonomy (NCBI): domain Eukaryota; kingdom Metazoa; phylum Echinodermata; class Holothuroidea; order Aspidochirotida; family Holothuriidae; genus Holothuria; species Holothuria glaberrima. Next base: position 6,612 of record WURT03652166.1, read on the forward strand.
CTCTGAAATTAACTGATGGATGGAACAGCGGACCCTTGAGGATAATATGTTGCTGGTGGTTAATTTAAAGACAGATACTCATCCCAGACAGTTCCAATTCTCCCAACTAAGCAGCTTGTAGCTCCTCCCATAACCATAAAGCTCCTCCTTGTGCAGACACAAACACCTACTTTATTGCTTAAGGCCATGCCCTGATGAGCATATAAGGCTATAATGTGTAATCCAAACACACTCTCTGCATTGTGTGGAATGTGAGTTATTCCATATCATTTGAGAATTTCAAACTTTGATGTCAACCAAAAGCAGTCACCAACTGAGAATTTTGATATCCCCACATCAAAAACATACTTTGGTGTGATGAGTGTTTATCTTTAAATAATTTGTATCCTCACTCCATCATGACCAATCTCAGTGAGAGAAAAAGGACAAGGGTAGCTATTTTCAAACAATAGAAATTTACATAACAGAATCTTGTTTGTATGCTCTCTAAAAGTTTACTACTATTTAACAAAAAAAAAAACCATCTGTTTTGACAGTAATTTGAACACCTTTGTTTCCTTTGGTGACTGGTAATGAAGAGGACAGTTAATAAGTTTTGAGAGAAGAATTCTGCAAATTAAATTCACATACTTTTTTCTACTCTATTTTGAAAGAAGAAAATTCAAGCAATTTCAAGACCTTCAAATTATCTTGTTTAGATGAAAGGTTTTCAAGACTGCAATAAGCCCTGAATTAGTAACTTACTCATTTAAAACAGCCTCTAAAAATGGGGTGTGTCCAAACCGATCCATAGCATACATTGAACAGCCATTCTCCAGCAGGAATTTCACCACCTCATAGTTTCCCTGTGCTGCAGAAACATGGAGGGCAGTTCTTCCATCATAGTCGCTACCTTGAAGGTCTCCTCCCTACCAGAAACCGGGTGGAATAATTGTTAGTTGTAGTATCCATCTGATAAGGATTCATGACATATAGCTGTAAAGGAGACAGTCTGACCATGCAGTAGCATTTCTCCTTGAGATACGAACTTTAGTATTGTAAAGAAACTGTAGGCAATTTCCAGTCTAATGACTTTGGTATCATAATCTCTACAGAACAATTGAATTGCTACTGAACACACTGGTATGATCATACTCTGGGAGACAGTTCCCTCTCCTTTCTATAGGTGGTTTGAGAAAACAGAACAAAACAGAAGTAACAAGGGACGAACTATGAAGAGGTTTTAACACAATTATGTTAAACTCTGTAGCAAACCAAAAACTGATCTTTAAAATGCATTAAGCATCACCCTATTACTATGATACAAATAATACCAAAGTTAATCAGGTTCAAGTGAGTCAGACTATACATTAAAAGGCATAATTCCAGTGGCATTTCACAGGGGTCTCATGTGAAAAGAAAAAATTTCAGTTCATGCACTCCACACCCCATAGCAATACTATTTTCCTAACTTGAGATATCTCATATTTAGTGCTTATTTTTGTCAAAAAATACCTCCAGTTTACACCAAGGCCACAGAATGTTGTGTAAAGTGGGCACATTGCCTGACATTCCTTTTGGTTTTTTATAATTTAATGTCCTGTTTGTCCTTGAATTTTGGTATTGTTGGACTGTTTGAATGTTTTTCCATGTAGATTTAGCATAAATCTAGACAATACCTGGGGCATAACAAAGTTGCTAAATATTCCCTACAGTGGCATCAATATCAGAAAGATATCCAACGCTATGACATATTAGTGTGCCGCGATAACATCACAGATTTCCCATAATGCAGTGTATCTTCGAGAAAAAATGCATTCTTTGAAAATTAGTATCTACAAAATGCTACTTATTATATAAACTTATTGAAATGCATTTTTCCACTTTCTAAAAGGGGAAAATTTCTGTATTTTTTTTGAAGTCATTGAATTTTGTCTCTGGCAAATCACTTTAAATCAATTTGGTTTTAAATTCAGCCACACTCAAGGGAATATTAGCTTAGCAAAATGCCTCTGATGTCCCTTTGCTCAGCCAGTTACACTCTTTCAAGCCTGTCATACAGCAAAGATAAAGAGACATTGGGTAAATACACAGGTCCTGCACACACAGAGTGGGGAAAGTGCCATGCCTGTCCAAAAATATCAAACATGTTGAATATTTGAGTCAACTACCATGTAAGACAAACATCTTACAAAAACTTGCCCCATTGCCACACTTAGAAATTGGTTGAAAAGAGTGAAACACAGCTTTTTGTTAAGTTCACTTCTTTTGGGTGCAGAAGACTTTAAAGCCTAGTTTGAAAGACATATTGGGGACAAAACTTGAAAACTGATTTCAGTAAAAGAGACAAAATTGTTCTTGCAACTTTAAAGTGTACCTCAAATATAAAATTTCAAAAATATATGTTACAAGCTTGAAAAATGCATCAAAATGGTCCAACTCCCATCTTCACGGGAAAATCCTAAGCTGAGAAGTAAAATGTTGAAGCTCGTTCACTCAACTGAAGATGGTAAATTGCGCAGTAATTTGTGATGTCATTCTTGTACTACTCAGATTACTGTCTTTAATTTCTTCATTTTTTGAAAGCCACTGCACCTTGTACCAAATGTAGCCATTGTCTTACTATGTACAGGGACTTGGCTGTGTAAGCCCTCTCCATAAAGCAGGCTTTGTAAGGGAACAGTAAATGTTCCAAGGTCACATTACTAATTTCAAATACAAACAAAAGCATCAAATGTGAGGTGTACAAAAAGGACATCACATTACTGCAGAACCAACTATTTCAAACTAATTGAATAAATTTCAACATTTCATATCCCAGTGATGGAGGTAGCTTTGAAAATGGGAACCGGATGGATGAAATTTATTTTCTAACCTCTAAAATATATATTCTTGTAATGCTAGACTTTAGGTCCACTTTAAGGGTGTTTCTTTCACAGTTAGACAATAGTATCTAAAACTTACACAATGTTTCAAGTGCATAAGTGTCTCTATATCTCCATTCCTGGCTGCAGCACACATCATCGGGGGAAACAAGGTGTCACTAACAGCTTTCAGATCCTACACAACAAAGACATAATATGATATGAGAGCTTCAACATTATAAAGAACTTAACAGATAAAATATTTTTACATTATCCAACAAGTGAGGTTTTAGTAAGTTTTACCATGGCAAAATAAAAAGGGTTTATAATCCAAATTCCAATCCAGCAGTCTTCAAAAAAGCTTGACCATGACAGCATGCCTTGTATTCTTAAATACTCAAGAACTTTCCTTCTAGACTTCAACAAGCTCCGATACCAATCATAAACTCTGATTTGTTTCAATCATCATCGTGCACCCTTGAATATGAAAGAGGAGAGCTAAAAACTCTACATTTTACATTCTTGATTAGTTTGGTATAAACCATATTTTGGGAATAAACTTAATTAGTTACCCACTATAATATTATGGTATCACCCATTACATTGCATATTTCTGGCAAGAAGGGTTGGGTGCAACAAACAATGTTCACCTTTGAGCTCCACACAGACATCAAACACTAATGACTACCTGAGTAGACTGATCAAATAAATCGCGAAGTGTAAAGTACACACATTATATGTACCAGTAATAAAAGGTAATAATGAGCTCCCTCCTTTTGTTAAACTCAGTTCATCCGTTAGCGTGTTTAAGAAAAACCTAAAAATGTATTTGTTTACTTTAGCTTTCAAAGAATTTATGTAGGCCCTTATCTTTGCACTTGTGTACATAATTTTTCACGTTTTCTTTTTTCTTGACTGTAATTTGTGATGTATTACGTTATTTTAAGTATTGTAAAGCGCCTTTGAATAATGTTTTACTAAAGGCGCTCTATAAATGTAATATAACAATAATAATAATAATAAACATGAAGCAAGATTCCTATATGATAATACACTGCTATTCATGACTTGGATATTTCTGCTGTTCACCTGGTCATAGCCAGAAATCTGAGGAGGGGGAAGATGGTGAGGGAGTTTTCAATCGTGGCAGATGCTCTCATTTTGACTTTCCCGTTTCCAGTGCTATAACGAATCATGACTCTAGTCTAAAAATTTCCAAAAGGGAAATGACTAGAGCAATTGTATCATAATTTTCCTCCTTGAAATAATACCATGACTCGAGTCACATTAAAAGTAGTAAATGACTCGACTCGACTGCAAAACTGAGTGACTCGTTACAACTCTGCTCTTTTCACACAGTAAATTTTGCTTCATAGGACCTTTAGCCCCTCCACCCAACCCCCCCTCCCCACACTTTTTCATACAAATCTCTACTACTGCACAAGTTATCAGAACTGATTATCACCATCTGTTTACAACAAACAGGTTGTTCCACTCTCTCCTCCCCCCTCCCATCAAACCCCCTAGCCTACCACACACCTCTTCACTGGTGAGCAACAGTGTGTCTGCCACAGCTTGTATTAGTCTGTTTTCCTGTAGTTGGCCAGGGAGTTCCTGCTTTTGTAAAACTGACATCTCTCCTCTTATATTGGTTCTCATCATTTTCCTTTTTTCTTCGATTGAGAAGTTTTCTAGGCTGAGGACATAGCTGAGTTTACTGAGGGCTGCCTCGGGAGTCATATCCAACCCAGGCACCACTCCCGCTTCTAAGAGAACCTGACAGTGGAAGATAAATAAGAACAGCAAAAACATTACCTTCGATAAAAATACAGAACAATACTGAACAATCTTTTCATTTATGTTCTAAATTGTTGTCCCCAATGTACCCAGGATGGCTGAATGCTAAAATCTCCGGTAAAGAAATACCATCAACCTTTCCATCTCACATCATTTCAAGGACCACCCCACCCCACCCCTTTAAAAAGATAATGTATAAAATGGTTGGATATCAAAACAAAGAATATAAAACATGATGAGAATTGATATAACATGACTATTAATCAGAGAAGCAAACAAGTGATAGGACCTTCAAATATCACTTCACTAGTATTCATATTTACGATGAAATAAATCAGTATTAATAACCAAGGCCTGAAAATACAAAAGTACAAGCCACATCAACAGTTGATGCCATCATATAGATCAAAAAAATTCCTTGTACATTCCCAGAGATATTTAAACCTATACCCATGATAGCTAAAGGCTATACAGGTTTGTCTAGACGAACGTATGCATACTAGTCAATATGGGGCAATACTTTAATCGGCTTGAATTCTGTCTATGCATGGCCATTCCAGTTAAAGACAGGACTCATCAGTACTCATCATCCCAAGTATGACTTTTCGTTGGGGGTAAGCAAAAATCTCAATTGGTGACTGCTCTTTGATTGACATAAGAGTTGATCAGAGTTGCAAACTTCAAAAGATGCAGAGTAGTTCATATTACAAAGCATGCACAGAGAGTGCATTGGTTACACATGAGGGCCTTGTATGCTCACCAGGACAGTTTGTGTGTCTACACGAGGAGAAGCTACAGACATTTATGGGTGTGGCTATAACTAACTTAGATTGGAGAATTTTAACTGTCTGAGATGGGGAGATTTCCCCTTTGGTGCAACACCTGAATGTATCTACTCACCGAACCTGTCTCATAGTAAGCCTTGACAGACCCTTTACTGCACTGGGTGCAGTTGACTATTATTACACCTCTCCTGCAAGCAGCCCCAATCTCCTCCAGCAGATCTTTTCTGTCTGATGGACAGTTTCCAGCTCCATATGTCTCCAAGACAACCCCTTCCATTGGAGGTTGTAAGAAAGCATGAGCCTGTCAGACAGAAGAAGCCACCAAAATACACAAATATTTTAATAACATATGTTACATGCATGCACTCTAGCACACCATGGTAACTTGATAATAGTTTGAATGGTATTGCCAAAAATATCATTCACTCCTGAGAGTGACATGCTCCCATTATCACAAATTCACTTTGCTGTACCCAGACTTACCAACTCCCAGTTCCATCTTGATTGTCATGGATTTGGGCATTGTCTCACAGTAAAAATGCCAGATGGCACAGTGAAAATCACTATGAGCCAGCAGCAGATATTAAAGTTTTCTTATTTAGACCAAAATCAATGCTTTGCAATGCTGGTTAAGTTATTGAATCGCAGATGTCTTGGTGTCACAAAGTGACTAATTTAGCAAAAGATGTTCTATGGGAGATACTATTTTCTAGCTTATCTCAGTTACTTATAGGTTGAAACTGACATTCCAATCTAGTAACCTTAGTGACCAATGAAATTCCTTTTACAGATGTGCCTTGTGTGTGCAATGAGCATAGTCGTTCACACTGTTGTATGCTGTCGTACGCTTTCTAAATGGCACCTCAACTTTTTTTAAGAGGGTGAACAAGAAAATCTAAAATCTTCCTAGTTTAGGAAACACCTTTCATGGTAACATATGAGACTTGTTTAAAATCTCCAGGTTTGAGAGGAGATTTCCAGGTTTTCATGCAAGTACCTCAAGGTTTGCCATTTTTGAGGTTGGCAAATCTGGGTACCTATTAAAAAAATTTGGCTTCCTTAAAAAATGAACAACTAAGTGAATGTATATTTTTCACATCATGTAACAGCACTGAGTCTTTATGGTATGTTGTAGCTTATAATACTAAAACAGGATTTTAATTATAAAGTCTAAATCTGTAGACATAGACGACAGATACTACATTTATATGAATGAAATTTTTACATTATTGACAAACTTCTCAGACATTTGTACGAGTTATTGGGGTCCTAAAAAGGAAAGTAATTTTGTAGATAACAGGATTTGAAATTTATTGGTTGCTAGTAGGAATTGCACATACTTGCTTTCTCTTGAATGTATTTTGTCGCTCAACCACTGTAAGCACCATTTTTGAAGAATCTTGTCAAAATGAGAAAAGTCATCATCAGCTACTGAACCAATCTGCTTTTACACTGACATAGGTTGCAACTGATTGTGAGACTTATGACTAGGATAAAAGTGTATTGACATTCAAATGAAATTTGGACTAACATTTTCTAGTAGGAGTTCCTATTAGTTGATAGCTTGTTCTCCAGTAAAACAGGGTAATTGAAGGAGGGAGGTCTTCTATTTCTCAGTCCTGGGAGTATTTTCTGTTCCAACATCTATTTGTTCTGATATCTTTATATTCGAAATTCTACATGAAGTTCAGTGTTAGGAAAAGGGTAAGATTAGGGTTAGGCTAGGGTGACAGTGTTTTGGGTACAGGTTTTGGAACACTGATACTTTGGAACATAGAGGTGTAACAATTTCACATAGGCCTAAGCCTTAGTGTGCCAAATATATCCCTTAATAGTAAACCTTTAATGAAAGCCTTTATATTGTCCCTTTCTCATCTTTCCGGATATCTCCCATCCTTGCTCTTCCCTACCTTCTCTACTTACTGCAGACATGTTCATTTAAATGTTTTGAGATTCCCTCCCCTCCCCCTCTCCTCTTTCTTCTCAACCACCTCCCCTTCCTCTCAACTTTCCCCTTCATTACTGGCCAGTAAAAATTAGACTTTGCCATTGCACTCTACAGAAGCTGATCAGGCTTGAGCAATGATTTTTTCCCAATAACACATAGGACAATACAAAGAAAATGTTCAACTGCAGTATTTTGACAACAAGAATATCTCTGTTTAATGTCATCACTCACTGTAGCTGATGTTATCCCAGGGAACAGTCTCAACAAACCAACATTTCTGTTTAATTCTGTGTGCACTCTGAATGCTGACAATGCTGTCGGTCGGTAAATACTCTCCCAGGAAACTAAACAAACAAAAGTGGGAACAAGAATTTTTGAGTAAACTGCGGGAAACTTAAATTAATCAGGACTGATAAGACTTGAGAAAAATTCCTGGTACCCTATGATGATTGCATACACTGTAAGTGTTTACTATAATTATCAATATTTATGAAGGTATGATTCATATATTTAACAACAACACACAGCTGTCAGACAATTAATATTCAAACTTGATTCGCTTGAGCTAGCTAAGCATCATGAGCTATTAAATACTGTATTATTGCTGGGTATAATTTTTACCCCCTTCACTGAACAGTATTATATGAAGACGCATAGGCCTACACTACAAAAAATTGGCATGACTAGTGCATGTGAGTCTA
>WURT03652187.1:0-18950 GCA_009936505.3 Holothuria glaberrima
TTATTATTATTATTATTATTATTATTATTATTATTATTATTATTATTATTATTATTATTATTATTATTATTATTTCAGTAAAAGATCGTCTACGTATCGTATTGAGTCTACTCCTATCACAGTAGTCGTATTTCAGAGACAAAACTGAATTTGGCAATATGTCTCACATTCAAGAAAATTATGTGTTCCTAAAAACTAGTAAGTACAACGGAAGGAAAGTATGCACGCACCCGTTACAGCGTGCCCTACGGTTGTTATTTCTTGCTTTTGTATATTCCTATTTTTTCTACAGGCATTTTACAACGTACAAAAGATCTTAACCTTTCCTCCATCTAACTAACACAACAATCTCTAGTATTAATCAGATCAGCGTTCCTACCAGCAATTGCCGATTTTGAGCCGTTTGGATAATTTACCACCAATTTATGATGACGCTCTTGAGTTAAACTAATGATAAAAAACAATGGTGTAAGTAGACATGAAGAATAAAGCCACTCACTTGTTAACACGACTAGAAGACATGCCAGGATTAAACATGCTACCCCCAAAACTAAAATTGGTATAAACAACGCCGATGTGTCCTCATCTTCGACTGAAATAGGAACTAGAAAAAAATCGTTCACAACCATGTCTTAAACATTTGTTACATAAGCAATGATGTTATCGATAACGAGGGGTGGGAGTAACAACCAGAGGTAGCAGGAGGAAATACGAAATCGAGCATGAACGAAGCCAAGACATCTGCCTTATGATTCCCTACCGAAAACAAATGGTACATGTCAGTTTGAAAACTCTACTTTGTGCTTTACGTTGTGTGGTGGTGGCGAGAGGTGCCGGGCAATGCCGAACTTTTGTAGAATGAAAGAAGGTCAAAATTTACCTTTTATACTACATGAAATATATTATGCTTCTATTAAAATATACAAAAAAATACTTGGGGTTTAGTAAGCTCAACTGACCATTGACCTTCGGCAAACTCAAGGGTATTCTCTAACCTGGACAGCATGAAATCGCTTAAATTTATCCTATCTTACGTATTGTATTGGTGAAGTTTTCTCATTTTAAAGGGAGAATGCATTCACCCTAATTAAAAAGTGTATAGTAGACTATCATATTCCCTGAATGGCTCTTGATGATCTTGTGACAGTATTCTTTTTCATTGAATTGTAAAATTTACGAGGAAAAACTGCTCGGTTTACATTGAATATGCAATATTTGTGCCCTACAATGTTGTAACGATTCTTGAAAGAGAGTAAGAAGAAAGTTGTGACATTTAGCTATTGTTCCGAAATAAGTTTGGGACGACTGCTTATGACCTTTAAACGTAGCTGACCTGCAAAAAAAAAAAAAAACGTTCAACCTCAAAGCAGTCCGTATGCATGCCAACTGTACCGTGTCTCAAGGTTACCTTGAGGTATCTTACAAGCTTTCTTACAAAATCTTACAAAAGACCAGTTTGAGTTGTTTTTTTTTATTTTACAATTTAACTGTAGGTGTCCTTAAGTAAACTTTGACTTCACTGAAAAATAGGGCGCCAATTGACCCTTTTATAGAACGTCCACGTACCATTTTGAAATCAGTTAAAGGACCTTTGCTAGATATCATGCTTTCGAGTTGTTAATCGTCTCAGCTCTGGTTACCTAAAATGACTTCTGACTTCCACCAGAAATAATAGGAACAGTTCCTGTCAGTAATATATGACAGCCACATTATAACTATGATATTTATCTTTGGTCTGGAAAAGTGGGGGAACAAACTGGATTGATGCTAATGTAAATAAAACAACATTACCAGTGCTTTTAAAGCTTGCTTTTTAAATGTTTGGTTCTGGGTGTACGTGGCTTTGAGCCTGCATAGTGGCACTTATTTTTCTGCGAATGGAGTCATGTTTCTTTAACTGCACAGCCTGGCATATTGTTCTATTTTGCCTTTATGAAGCTATTGTGGCTGGTGGCGAAATGTGCAAAATATCGATCGGGTTGATACTGAAGGGTATCGGTCAAGTAGGATATAGACTTTGTGTTGAACCGTCGCTCCGAATGCTGTTTCCTTTTCATGATTTTTAAATCTAGGTAAGCTAGTTTTCAGGACTTCCATAAACGATTTTATTAAGAAAAGAAATTTAAAATTAAATTTATGCCACTAACCTCAAGAGTTCATGGTGTTTTAATATGGAACAATCGGAAGGGACCCTGTCAGAAGCATTGGCTTATCTTATAGCATGGAGTAGCGAAATTTTCATATTTGTTTTTGCGGCCTTTTAGTGGCTTGAGTAATTCGTGGAGTCTAAGCTTCTCACGGGTTGTTATGAACTTTGACCTTTTTATCAAGGCAGTTGCTTCGGAGTTCGACAGTTTTCGGATAGGGTCAAGACGTCTTTAAAGAGTGTTTTCGCTTGTTTCAAGCGTTTCGTGTTTTTAATGTTTCAAGGGTTTGGGGTTTCTAAATGGCTACGTTAGGCCAAAAATTCCCTTCGTAGAATTACTGAAATCTTTGTTTGCTTTAAGAAGCAACGATTATTTGTTTAGTTTAAGCTTTTTATGTTGCAAAAGAGGACAGTTTTAGGACATTCTTGTTATTTTCTTCTTTTAGAAGGAGTACTGTTATTTTTGGTGGGGATGTCCTCTGACCACAAGTTAATTTCACTTCTTTAGAGTCTGTGATGTCTTAAGGCGAGACAAGTATGTCACTTGACATCGATTAACATGGTTTTGGTTTGGTTTATCTGTTTGATAAACCTACCTTTCAGTTTACTGAAAAGGTTCATCATTTGTCAAGTGATAAACCTGGTTTTTTGAAGTGATAAACAGACTTATCACAAGCGTCTTTTTATCAGTCGAAAATCCTTCTTTGATCTCACCAAATGCCCGGGCCGGGGAGCTTACTGACATTCGAGAAATGTGGTTTATTAGGGGATAAATCAAATTGTCGTTAAACTATGCTATCGGCCGCTAAATTATTTTTATCGACTGAGAAACAAAATTACCCTAATAACTTGACATTTGGCTTGCCATACTCGGTTCTTTTTTGATAATGTTAAAAGCTAGAAATTACGTGTTAAATGTTGTGGCCTTTGTCTCTACCAAAAACAATATGGAAGTTTCTTTGAAATGGCACATCTTTAGACTGAGTATTTAAATAAATTTGATTGTTGTGTAAAAGTATTGTCTTTACATGCTAGGTCTGAGCTTTATATAACTATTTTAATACCAAGACAAAGTGAACTCAAATAAATGTAAAGATGATTCCTTAAAACATGTTGACATATGGTAAAAGAAAATAGAGTAAAATAAAGAGTGTAGACAAAGGTTATAAAATAATTAAGAAAATACACATGTAAGTTTGCCAAAGATGTGACCAGAGACAAAGGACAATAGTTCTCTGGGTCTCCAGAATCATGATCAGGTGATTTTTTGAAATTGATTTAAGCTTACGTCGAGACATCCTTGGAACTGATCTTGTACACGAATGTGAAGAACTTACCATTGATTTAGTGAAATGCTTTTTTCTTTTTCTTTTGAAAAACAGTCTTAAAGAAAACGGAGTTTGATCTTTACATCAAACAGCGATTTTTCTTAAATATCTAAAGTTTTATTTGCACCAGAATAAGGTGAATGCCACAATATCATAAATCGGGTCCAATCCTCATTTTTCCGACCCAATACTGTTGGAGACAAGGGAATGCGACGCCCGGTTCTTAGATTTCCCCTTTGAACATGTCTAACTGCATTATCCGTAAACTCCGTGGAATTCTAAATTGCTAATCGGTGTCTGAAATAATACCTGTTTAAGTCCATTTCTCTCATAAATGCGTAATAAAAAACATTTTAATACAAAAGGTGTATGTAACGACCGGCAACGCTATAGTTATAGAAAAAAAATCGCGGTTAACAGTATTCTCACCTTTCTTCTCCTTTAGGTTAATAACAACCCCATTTCTTGCTATATTCACACCCTCAGCCTCGCAGGTAAGTTGAGAGTCGTATTCAAACATGAACTTAACTACGTTTGTTATCTTCGCTTGTTGTCCTAATGATACACGAACATCAACATCAACCATCTCTTTAGTGCCGTTATACCATTTAAGAGTCATTGATTCAGAGATCATATTAGCCGTACATGTCAGATGAGACTCCAACGAAGGTTCAAGGACTTTTGTGCAGCTTGAGTCAGCATTACAACCCTTAATAGCGATATCAAGTGCTTTTTCACTGACTGTAAAATAAAAGTTTGTGAACAAACTTTAAATTTTCACGATATACCCAATAAGCTGATTGGAGTAGAAGTGAAAATCTCTGTACGTGTTGCATGCATTTAATACATCCGAGGAAGGTTCAAATGGAAGAAAATCCACCCAGCAAAGTATGAATGAAACGTTTACTGCAAATAACTTGGTCATTCGTTTTGTTTGTTATCACATACAGCTTGCTGTGCGGCAATTGCTATATCTTCTGTCTTGCACAAATTAATTATTGTACCCATTTTGTCTTGTGATCTCGCTGACGAAGGTTCCAGGTAACCGAAAATTTCGAAATACATTTTGTAGCTTTTTTAATCCTAAAATCAACTTTTAATGCCCTGCATTGCATTCCTTTCTGTATTTTTTTGTTACCGAAGATTACACGTGGAATTTTTCTGTTTTAATATATATATATATATACCGCTAATTCTCCCTTAAGGCGAAAGTGTTTATATCTTCCTACCTTAAGGCGAAAAAAAACAATAAAATACATAAGCATATATTTCTCCCCAACGTCCTCAACATATAAACAACGTTATTTCAATGGCCTGCCATCCATGCGTGTTAACAGATAGGTGTCCGTAAATTCGTCGACTTTGAAGTAATAGCATATAGATTGTGTCTGTAAAAAGACGTTACCATGCGTTTACGTATTCCTATATAAAAAGTGTGTGAAAACGTTAAGGGGAATCCGTTTTTTCGCCCTAATTTTTTTTCGCCCTATGGTCGACTTTTCAACAACTTCTTTCGCCCTAAGGTGGGAATTAGATATATATATATATGTATATATATATAAATATATATATATATATGGAAGTTATAAATATAGTACAAAGTTCTACAACAGTGCCCTTTAAAACAACGGTGTTAGGAACAACTGCTGGCGCTGTTACCAATTACGAAACAATATTAAACGTTTTATACGCAAACCTTCTAAGTACACTGTTATGGAACCGTGGCATTCGTTCTTTTCTGAAGCAATCCTACAGTAGTAACTCCCCTCATCTAAAGGTGCCATATCCATGATTATTAATGTACCATCAGGAAGAACTTTGTATTTGTCTGAAGTCTCCGGAATCCCATGCACGATTGAAGCAATATTTTCGCTGGTGTTAAACCGCTCTCCTTTTCTCCAAAAGAAAGCATTAGCATCGCCCTTTGGTGGACATGGTAGATGAGCTGTTGAACCTTCTTGAAATACAATTACTGGCCATTCCAATACAGACGTGTCTATTGCTAACAATTAAAAGATAACGAATATGCTATTTATGTCTAGAAGAGCAAATGCTGCGATTAATTTTGGCTTATACCTGGTAAGTTTTCCTACATTCTATATTACATTATTGAGCACAAAATGACTTAAAAACAGAATTTTTAATGCAATTTGTTAATTCTAATCTCGCGTATTAAAAATACACGTCTGAAAAATCCTAAGCACTACCTTCTTTGTAACGTTAATTGGAGAAAGTATTCTGAACTGAAGCGAAACCAAGCAGAACATACCATTGACGACAGCCAGAGACGACAGTGCAAAAAGGAGTTGGTGTGAAATTTTGTTCATATTCCTGTAGTCAGAAGTCCTGCGAGAAATTAAATGTTCAAAGATGCATTATAAAATACTGGAAAATCGCTCAATAATCACGTATGGGTCATTTTATCATGTACGGATTTGCAGTTTGTTTCAATGTGATACATAAAAATGTCATGGGCTTTTGGGAAAGAATATGAAATTACAATTATGAAATAAAGTTTCATGATGAAATATCATTAAGTAACATGGACAAAATTGAAACAGTTGTTTATTGGTAATAACGTTAAACATCTTAGGTGGTACAAATGAGTAAGAGTGTCGTTGACAGGCAATTTGCTGTTTGTAAACTTTATTAAAATAATAACAATGCAATCATAAATTAACAAATTTGCATATCAGTTTAACATATTTATTTCAGCCAGTCGAAAGAATACTCCATCGGTGTTTACATGTGCGGTTTACGTATACTAAAGCTAGTTTATTGATACACATACGGTCACAGCAATGAAGGATGAAAAAGGCCCAGAGAATATTAAAAATACGGAAATTAATAGCTCCTGTGTGAATAAGGGGCAGCCAAAAGAGCTCTCTAGAGTTTATGTGGATCCCTCTTGAACATTAAAATACTATAACATTAGGTTATGCTACTGGATTAGAAGTACTTAGGGACAACTTTTTAAACAGGACGTGATAACTTAAGTTTGCTTAGACACTAAGAAAAGACAAGGAAAGTTAAATTTAAATTTACGCTTCAGTGATCCAAGAAACAGCGTTCTTTACGTTTAAGGGCAGTGAATTACAGATGTAGGGAACTGTACATGTATTTAAACTTTACAATTTTGAACTCAATGAGGTATTTTCAAAGGGTATATGAACTAATGTTGGTGCTCCACAAGGTTGTGTAATATCGTCAGTTCTTTTCACTTCCTGTACATCCGACTGCAGCAGGATACAATTAAACGCACATATCCTATAATTTGAAGAAGACACATACATCATAGGTCTTGTTAGTAGGGGTGGTGAAGAAGCAGAGTACAGGAGTGAGATATCAAATATAATAAACTGGATAAACAAAAAAAATAAATGCTTAACGTTTCTAAAACGAAATATCTTATCGTCGACTTCCGGCGGGGTTCTAGAGGTAGCCAGAGCCCAGCAGGCTTTGACCTTAATCATGAAACAGTTCGGCAAGTGTAGTCTTACAAGTACCTGGCCCTGACGATTACTAATAACTAAAAATTATTTTCGGAAGCAAATCAGCATATGTACCTTTTACGGAAGCTTCATAAATTGAGGTTAGATCCAACTCTTATTTCCTTTTTTTACAAAACGACAATAGAGACCGTACTTAATACTTAATTTTTGTTTGTCCGCCTTGGGTGGTGATGCAACTGCTTTTCACATGAAAAACATAAAAGGGTTATTACGAAAGCAAAAAAGTGTGTCGGTCATAGATACTAAATCGAGTCGAAATGCTGCTTGAAAGAGTAACAGTAACCGAAGAATTAAATTGTGAATGTCTTCTTATCATCCTTGGAGAATAAAAGTTGAATATAGTACACATACGGTTAGAGCGATTGTTTACAAATGTAGGACAGAGAGACACTATAAATCTTATTTCGTGCGTTTAATGAGATGTAATGAAGCCAACTTCCTTCCAATGTGAAAGATTCTTATTTCTGATAGGAATAAAAGTTAATTCTCAAAGTACTTTTCTGTAGAACATGTATACCTGAAATCAGAATTGGAAGCGAACCTACAGGCAAGCACACCGTATGAGCAGTACGAAAGAATTAAATTATTAGTAATACAATTATGGACTTACCTAGAGACGAAATTAATAGTCAGGAATAAGACACCTGTGTCCTTTGCTACTTTGAAGGAAATATATACTGAATGTGGGAAATCCAAGATAAAATACTAACGACTCTTCTACCTAACAAAAAAACTTTATTTTAATTAGAATAATTTGAGACTGAAAAGGAATAATGTAGTTCTGAAAATTGATCTCGGTGATTTTCAACATTAGTAGCTATTTAATTAGGGTACAAAATATATATTGGCATTTTTAATATTAACATGAAGATTACCAAGATGCAAACAGTCAAGTACTTTAGATATTTCATCCTGTACACCTCTAATAATGGTTCTTCAATCCTGAACAGTTATAAAAGACTCGTTGCTTTAGCAAAAAAGCAGAAAGAAAAGTCAGGTGAGTATTTGCGTAAATTATTAACATAAACAATGAAAGGGAGTACAATGCCTCAACTATGGGGGACACTATAGCGTCAATATATTTCAGAAGAGACATTGGGGTATTACAGGAGTATTGAACAAGGTTGATGAGATATTTTGCTAACCAGGCACGTCGTGTGCCTCGGATACCATGTGTGAGAGCTTATTAAGAAGATTTCGTGGTCCAATGTCTCAAACGGTTAGTAAGGTCAAGAAAAAATACAATAAGCAGTTGGTGCATGTGTTTACAACGAAAGTTAATGTGGACTCAGGTAATACACTACTTATCAGTGAAATTGCTCAACTAAGACTTACAGAACACGTGAACTTAACAGTTTATGTAAGGGAAGGCAGACAAGCAAGGTAACTTATGATAAATTGACTGTTAGAAATGTCTGACAGGAAAGACGTGACGCTGTTTTAAATGCGGCAGGGCGTAGAGAAAACAAAAGCAAACATTTTAATAGATAACCCATTGGACCCTTAGAGAAAATAACGCTTTTTCCAGCACGAATGGCCTTTGTTTGATTTCCTTCAAACTGCATGAGTAATCCCACAATTACTCGTAGTAGCTAGCAATAAGTCCCTGTGTCACACTATGATTACTTTACTACCACCTTTGCTCTTTTGTAGTTTACGTTTTTGAACAATATTTGGAGCAATGTCAACCTTTCCATCCTTTGATTGTAAAGAGCAGACCACAAAAGCAGCAAAGTAATACAAAATATGCTATAGCAGCTGTCACGAAATTATACGTACTATTGTAATCAGCAGAACCAGCATTGTCAGGATAGTTAACAACTGCTTTAAGGAGAATTATAGGCCAAAAACTAATTAACCTGCAACATTGTAATCTTTGACAATCCTCTGCTACTGAAAATGAACTCACCAAAATTCACCAATAGATGCTTATACCGGTGTATCCAGTACACGAAATACTAACGCGTCGCACGCTCAAATACAACAATAACCTGTTCATACACTTATGCATATGGTGCTTACATTATTTACAACATTTCATTAAGTCTCTACTGGTTTACGAAGACAACATTGAACTACAATTGACTTTAGTTTGGCGGTACGAATAACCGCTCGTCAGAGTTCAAAGTCAAATGTTTATCAAACTTTCAGAGTCACTGTTCAAAGTTTAAGTTCAATTTGTACAGACAGTTGTTACTTTCTTGCTAGAAGAAGGCCAGTAACAAAGTTAGGGCAGGTGATCTTAATCATGTTAGTCGACATGACTGAAAATGGTATCGTTTACTCATGTAGTCCATATTTTAACTTTGATATCTTGGGGTATAATTTTAATACCACGGTTTTAAGCTGTTACAGGCAACATTGAGATTGACGTAACATACATTTTTTTTATTTTTATTCTTTAGGGTTAAAAGGTTGGCTTTTCGCCAAGTTTTTAACCACATAAACTACCCAACTTGATTGGATTAAACCATTTAGGTCATTACCCCACTTAAATGTTTTATTACAGCTTTGGTATATTAAAATGTATTAAAATCCGTTTATAATAGATAACAACTTTTTCAATTTTTATTCAGTACTGCTGACAGGCAACCAGTGATCTTATAGAAACAAGTATAAGGAAGTGCGAACCTCTCACAATTAAAAGACCGTAACATAGAAGACTTGAAATGTTCGATGATTACCATATAGTAATAGGCCATGCATCAGGAACTGATTCTTCTCAGATATAGCTAAATGGTTTTACTTTATCTCATTATGTTATGACAGAAGCAAAAATCTTGGGTGCACACTTGGGTAAGACGCTAACATGATTGTATTTGAAAATACAGATGAAGCTGACAAATCAAACAGATTATACCAAGGCTTTGAAATCGGTGGGTTGAGTTAATGATGCAGCTTCCTGAAATGTTTCTCTCGTTATTGTCCACATTGTCATATGTTTCACAAGGGTCGGTGTCACGTTTAAATTTACTTTAAGAAATTTCATTAATATCAAATATTTTGATGTTTTTTTTTCAAACCTTTCATAGATTTGGTTACTTGTGATTTGAGGTAGTTTTAAAGAAATCAATAAAGAAATGTATATCATCGATCAGTATAGTGCACAATAACATAAAATGTGAAGTGCTCAGATACAATTCAAATACACGTGGTTCAAAATACCTTCATCATTTTCATTGACTTGTTTAAATTTTGCACAAGTGATCGGGAGAAAGTGAAACTGACACACTTGGAAAAGAAGCGTCCATAAAAAAAAAAAAAAACATTCATAATGGGAACATAGTTTCACCCCCTAAAGTTACCCCATCTACCAGATATTTCTTTACCTATTTGAATTAGTCACGTTTATACTTAATTTGTTGAAATGATGATTTCTGTACAAAATTGGTTAAAAATTTAACAATTTGTACTTTACATTGTTAAGAGTGTAGTTAACGTATTTAACTTGAACCTTGTCAGATAAAGTGGTCCTTTAATCCCTGTGCCTAAAATTTCAGGCTCAAAAACGTAAATTATTGACACTGAAACTTAAAGCACTCCAAAAGAGGATCACACAATTAGGCTGCGCTGACTGCGTTGTACCGAAAAACATCATGGGTCGCTTAGAACCAGAATGCCCAAAGGCTTCAAGTTAGAGATTCCTTGTTGAAAGGGAATGATTCGTTGTACTGACTCATTCATCCCCCAAATGAACACTTCATTGTACTTCATTTTTTTTAAATGCTTTCACATCTTGATCTCTAGTAACCTCATTTGAACTTTTAAACTATCACAAAGTGGATAATGAAACAAAGGAAGAAGCTGAGTGTCCTATAAGGGAATCGTACCCAAGACCGTCTGCGGGAGAAACCGAGCTCTAACCCACTACGCCACCAACGAACTCGTGCAGCAAATAGTACTTTGTTCATCATTATGTTGTCACAACATCCTTTACACGTGTTCATAAATAGGTTATTCGAATAGGAATTATCACTGAAATAGCTATGATTGTGAAAAAGTAAATGGCTTTCTTTGAAATTTTATCTTTGGAGTGGTACAAAATTCAACTACACTTTCGGAGGTTAAGTTTACGAGGTTTTCATAGTTTCAAAGCTGATGACCTCAGATGACCTACGACCTCCAACAAACCCGAAGGGTTTTCTGTCTCTTAGCTAAACACATCTACATACCAATATGAAAAGGATCATCACTGTCTCTAAATATCTTGTTTTTTCCAGGTGTTCGGTTTTCGACCTCTCCTGACCTCTAATGACCTTTGACCTTCACCGGAAACAATAAGGTTCTGTCTTTTTATAGATATATAAAATGTATATATATATATATATATATGATACGACTATAGACCGAGTATGAAGATTGTCCATCACTGCTATCTTGCGATGTCGAATTTATGAGCAGTTCTTAAGGATTTTATATTTTAACCTACGGTGACTTCAGGTAACCTTTGACCTTTACCAAAATCAATAGAGTTTATGTTTTGGCTATAAGGCATCTATATGTCAAGTATCAAAAGCATCTGTGCTTCCTGCCTAGATATATCGTGTTTGCAAAGTTTCCCGGTTTTGAGCTCTGGTGACCTCACATGACCTTCACAAAAACAATAGAGATCTTTCTCCGAATATATTGATTCCATATACCAAGTATGAAAGGTATCCTTCAATACTTTCTTGAGATATCACATGTAAAAGCCAAGTGTCACAAACAAAATTATATACTCACATAGACACGCAATCATCCACTTGATTCCACTGATCCCTTTTGCCTTCGGCAAGGAATAAAAAAAGTAAACATTTGATATTGCTCAGAGGAAGGCGCGCCGGAAGTCAATAAATTCTTTTGTTTACTTTTTTCCAGGGGCGCCACAGCACAGCGTCCCGTGTGATACCCTCTAAACCATTTTTTATAATTTTGAACTACATATGTAACTGGTGTGCCTTTTTAAGATAGTTATTCTGATTTTTTTTCTTTGTTACGTAATGCCGCCATTTTACGTCAACAATATGGATCATTTTCATGTTCAATTCATTTCAACCTAGTAGTTATAAACGTCATTAGTTGCCTGTGACATTACTGTATCAGCCACATTAAGAATTTACTTTTGTACATACTGCACATTAACTGAGTTTGAAAATTTTTGGCACATTTGGACCAACAGGGTTAGGCTAAACTGGCTGTCTAAGGTCCACTTCTGGTCCGAGAGGTGATCTAAACCGGCTCGCGAAAAAAGTGATATCGAATAAAACATATGGTGTATTTAAGGCCTCAACAATGCAATGCCCCTGTAATGTTAACAACAGTAAACGCTGTAGGATGGAAACTTTTTTAAAAGTAAATGTTCCTGCCTTACCACTCTTTTAGTAGCACTCCCTGTGCATCGAAAAAATCACAAAAATAACAGATTATCTAGGTTTATTCCAATAAGTTAGCTCAAACTTGTTACTTTAGATTCGATATGGCAGATATTTTTGTATGTATTACAAGGATGTATATGATGTTGAAGTTGCATATGGAGCCTTTGGAACATAAGTTTGGTTCAAGGTGTTCCAGAGGCTTGGGGTGCTGGACTTCCAAATGGAAGGGCTGGTGTATGTTCTACTATTGCTGACGACGATTTATTGTAATATCTTTTCAACATACCTCCGATCACGAGTGCGGGCTGGTGAGGGTCTGAGAATTCTTGTGGGAGCTGGTGCTCTCACTTCAAACCAGCTTAAGGAGTTAAAGAAAATGTAAATAGTTTCTTAAGTACTCAACATCGGGTCCTTGGTAATAGCTTGAAAGTCTTCCAGTGCATATCGTTTGTTGTTCACGTTACTAACTAAAACTTATATTCATAACAAAATTCTCGACACCTTTAGAACACTTCTAAAGAAAACAGTTATTGTTGTGAGTCATTATTTTTTTTTTTTTTGAAAAAGTTTGTCTAAACAAAAGACTTGCCGAATCTTAAAATATACCTCAAGGTGTGTTACATATGCTTTCTTTGTCACAGATTCCGCAGACATGACACTTTTCTAACTATATCCAGTGCACTGAGCGATAAATACTCTTTTAAAAGGAAAGTTTACTTACAAATGACCTTTGATTGTTGAAATATGATCCTGTAAAACGATTGCCGTGACTTTTTGTTCGATGAACCACTGCTGCCTATAGATAACACTGTTTTAATACCAAAGTTCAAAGTCAGATTCGTTAGTCACTACACTATTTTATATTAAACCGTGCAATAGGATTGCTGCACCTACTTGCTAATTTTTTTGAGAAATGGTTGAATACACCCTGACTTGCATATAAAATGAAATAGTTTACATCTCTTAGAGCATATGGTACTTACTTGCTGATAACATGATGAATCGTTTGCGTTGCAACCACTTCTATCAGTAATATCTTGCTTCATTATACCTGTGACCTTAATGAGGACATACACTTAACACCTGATATAGGTATTTTTCACATTGGAGTGTCATGAAAGAATTTTAAGAACAATTTAGAACAACGAAAAAAATGTTAAGTTTAGTTTGTGCTAATTGTCCCTTACCTCTATGAACAGAATGATCATCTAACAATCTGGGGAGATTGGTTTGGGAAATTAACCTATGGGTTGGAAACAATAGAAAAGTGAGGTTTGAGAATCGCCTTTTTAACGACTTCAATTCAGCATGAGGTCATAAAAACAAATTACACCAACCCAGCCCCAAACAAAAAAAAAGAAAAGTAAAGCACCACTGATCGTCAGTGTTTTAAAATAGTCCATTATTTTAAGACACAGAAGACTGTAATTGGTATCTTACAAAATAAAGCTAATGTGGGCTTTTTACCGTTACCCAACTTGCGAGGTAGCGGAAACCATGCTTATAACAAGGAGGCGTTATTTAATGGTGCAACATCATTACACTACAATACAAAACATTTTGCAAGCAGAGCCTACCAAACGGGATCACTGTGTTTATTTTTAATACTGTTCGAAAAGTACTTGCAATATTCATCAGTGAAGGCTGTACAATTCGGGCGACTTTTGGTTTGCAAAGGAGTCATTTTATTAAATATGTGTACTTATAAGTATGAGCAGATGGGAATTCACGAGATAATACTTACTGAAAGCTAGAATGAAATACCAGGCAGAATAGAAGATCCGTCCTCCTTTTGGCAGTGACATATTGTTAGGAAGCTAAAAGTGCTTCGAGCAGAGTATGCTTGACACTTTGGGAATAGATATGATCTTAAAGTATATAGCCGGGCTTTCTGCATTATTTGAAATCTAATAATGCCAAGTACTAATGAAGTGACTTTCCGAAAAATTTAATGAAAAAAGTTAGTTGTTTTGCCTTCAGTAGGAAAGCTAGCCTACAAAATATTGCCATTTTTCTTAAACCGGAGAATCTCTCCAAGTGAAAATTTGATGCGACATTCTACTGTTGTGTGCTTAAAACCTTACCTTTTGGTTCCACCATCTCGTTATAGTAAGGGTCATTTAACCGGTTGTGGCAGAACCCTCCCCAACCTGGACAATTCCAACTCGTGTAAATCTTACCAGAACAGTTTCCACACTCGACCAGGACACATCACACTCTGGACTACTCCCACCCGAAAATATCAATCCCGAACAATTCCCAACCTAGACGATTTTCCCCGGGTAATTCCCCACCGCGGACAGCTCCTACTCGGGTAATTGGCAAACTGAACAAAAGTCAACAAGGTCATTTCTCTTCCAGACATTTTGCACATGGTTAGTTCCCACCCAGGACAATTCCTAAACCAGGGAAAATCAAGGTCAACTTTCTCCTCCCTGAGTCGTTCCCAACCATTGCAGTTGCCCAGAACAATGTACCGAACAATTTATCCCATAAAATTGTAGTACACTGCGTAACATAAAACTTAAGCTCAGGGTAGTTTCGGATATAAGTCCATTTGTCATTTTAATACCACAACAGTATAAGATTCTTGTTCAAAATGAATAATCCCAGTATGGCAATTTAGTTACTTAAATATGCAACTTCATGATACAACGTGAGGTCTTCCAAGCACACGTGGTGGTAGCTTCGGCACTCAGCAGCATGTGTAATTTTTCACTTGGAGCCGAGAAAACCACAAAGTAAATAAAATTAAAATTCTATTCAAGACACACCCTGAAGGATATTTTTCCAGAATAGGAACACTTAAAATAACACACCACCAGCTTACGCGGTATAAAGCCACCTTCCAATCGAAGCACGATATAATAGTCCCTTGAAAAGTTCATAACAAGTGTCCGAATGAAACGGTAATCTTGCTCTTCTCTTCATAATTCTTATCTCAATGCCTAGAATAGTTAAGATCAGTGATGTATGGTCAAAATGACAATAAAAAGACACACCCCTCCTGTTGTACTTGTTAACTTTTCGTTGCCAGCCGCCATGCAAATATATAAAATTTTAACATTTCGTCGTTATTCGTCACACTTAACATTACTTCATTTAAAGTCAGCAAAGAATTCCTTTTCAACTCCTTTTTGCAAAAATGTTTCTTAATGGTAGGCAAATTTGCTAAAATCTGAGAGAAATGTATAGACTTGAACGATGTTCCAAAAGATGACATTTTAAAATCGTGGGATCACATTAGAAGTAAGTTATTTAAATGATTAATACTAGTTGTTTTACTGAAAATTCCAATTAAAGCTTTGACATCGGCGGAAACACACCTCACTTCAAAGAATGTAAAAACAATGGCCTTTGTATTGGGATTACATGATAAAGAAAGGAGGGGATCACTATTAAATGGATTTAGTCCACAATGACTTACCAATAAGAACAAAGAGACCTGTCAATCAAATAGTGATGCCTCAAAAGAATTAAACCACTTTCAAGTACATATGGTCTGACAATTTTGTGCGTTGTATCTCCATCCTAACAACTCCCTGGTTCTATTGAGCCAAACAATGTTGAGTATCGGTAAGTGTCAATCATATTGTGAAAGCCTCGTGACTCTTAAGGTGTAGCTCCACACATAAAAAGGAAGAAAGTTGCAGCTGAGTAGGTTCGAATATAATTGTTTGTTTTGTATTTCAAAGAAGTTGGATAAACTTGATTAAAAGAAAGGCCAGCCAAAAAGATGAATTAACTACAAATTTAACGTAACAGTCGTGAATACATGTTTCTTTCCGAAAGGTCTACACCATGAGTGTCGAGGTTGCAGCTTGGGCCTGCAAGTCTCGTGCCTTTATGGTATTTTGAAGAAGAAAGAAGAAAGTTGGACAAAAGTTTAGACAAGCTAGAGGATATAAAAATAATTAATAGGATGATAATATTTGACCAATCAGGAGGGGACACAGTCCACAAAGTTGAGTTGAGAGTGGCCTTCGGCCTAGTTTGAGACGTGAGAGTCTACACGTAGAACGCTAAACACGTGACAGGAAATTGACCTTCAGGTAAGACTCTTAGGACCTAGTTTGAGCCGAACAACATTGCTTACAGTATTGGAACATGAATGAAGTTTTCAAGGAATTGGTTACCTGCTTTGAGTTAAATTGTATGGACTGCATATTATACAACATTAAGTCGCCCACATTGAAAAAGGTTTGGTTGCTACCCTTGTTATAATTTTTTTTCTGACCTGAAAAAAACTATCGTCGCCACCCTTGCATTTTCATGAACCGTCCGAAGTTTTTATCTAAGGGTTTGGACATATCCTTTACTTCCTGGCTTTTCGTTAAGTGTGTAAGGCACTGTTAAATCCATTGACATGTTCATCTCCATTTGTAACATCATAGCACTGGAGGATTCCCCAGTCATTTCGTGGACATGTCAACTGTAGCTCATAGTCACGTGGGGAGCCACTCGTCCCAGTCACGCTGATTGTCACTCACTACCTCTAAAGTCTGGCTCCTACAGTTCCGTTAACCTTTCCATCATCCCGCCAGTTTGGGGTTGTAAGGCAGTGGTTCTATATTTGTCAATACACACTACTGTGCTCAGATATTTTCAAAATTTCAATGCAAAGTTTCAACCCTGGTCAGTGTGCAACTTAGAGGGAACTGTACCTGCGTCTTGGACGGGTATTACAAAACCTTTGATCCTCTTAGTAAAATATTTTACAACCCGCAGTACATCCTTATTTTCTCTGCCAGTTACCGATAAGGGACCCATAATATCCACAGACACCCTCGTCATTGGCATACCCACCATATAGCGCTGCGAAAGTGCTTTTTGGGAGGTTTTTTTCATCATTACCCATAGTGTGACGAGCAACTCAACAACGTTTGGGTACAGATGAAAATACTTTATAGCGGCTACAATTTCTTACAATTTTTTTCTCGTTATACAGTACATCCGTTCGGTCTTAGAAGGTGATTTACTAAAATAGCGAATCACCCGATTTTTCCCATCCTAAATCTGTGTGGTAAACTGCATCCATACTCTCATTTCTAGCGTCAGCCTAAGATGTGCTTGTCCTTCTCGGGAGAGTAGGCTTAGAACTGGTGAGAAACTAAGCATATGTTTTTTCAAAGTTTGCAATGAATCTTTGAATTTATCGGAAAATCTCTGCCACTTGTCAGTCAAGCGATGTAATGGTAAAGCAAATTGTGCGAACTCTTGAAAAATTTTCTGTTGTACAAATATAGGTTTATAAAGCCATCTACATCCCGAATGAATTCGGTCTTGGCCAGTCCTTTAAGAAAGCTATCTTCGAAAGGTCTGTGGTCTGTCCCTCATTTGACTCTATGAACTGTGAACTTTGTGTGTGAGGAATTCAAATTTCCTGGAGGACAACTTGGCCAGCCCTTTTCAGTCTCTAAAACATTTCATCTTATTAAGTCATGTGCTCTTCGAACTATCTAATAAACGTAAAATGTCTTTAGGCATTTGTTCCACTGTATTCCAGAAAGACTTCCTTCACATGCCTTTCAAAGCTCGTTGGTGCCTTGCTCGAGCCAACAGGGAGCACCTCGAACTGGTGAAGACCAATATGGGTGACAAGGGTAGTCTTCTATCTGTCATTGTCATTCATCTTTTCTTGCAAGTGCATACTGGTAATGTCCAGAGTGGAAAACCAAACAGAGCTAGACAACGTATCGATCGAGTCATCTTTTCTCGGAAAAGGATATGGATACTTTAATGTAATATCATCTTTCCGACGAGAGTCGAGATAAAAGAGGGTGGGCCCATCTGTTTTTTTACAAAACCACGAGAGAGACCCATGAACTCAGGAAGTTGAAGATTAAATGACGCAGCAAATTAACGGATTAGCTATCTCTTAAGATGCCTAGTTCCTTTTATTAGGAAGCAACCTTCTGGCATTCTGCTTCTAGGTTTCACATCTTTCATTTTAATTATGTTCTTAGTAATCATACATCTACCCAAATCCTCTTTTTTCACCCCCAAAACTCTGAAATCTTCTAAACCCTGAAAAACCATATCAAGTGCGAGAACTCGAATTTCATCCCTTCTTTAGAAGTAAAATAGTAAAAAAGTAGGGTAACTAAACATATGTTCTTTAAAATGAAAAATTTCTCGCGTTAACACTTATTATTTTGAGTATAACTAAAACCTGCTAAATTTAAAAAATTACATGAATGTGCATTTCAGACTCTTCCCAATTCAAAAAGGGAAGATGAAGCTAATTTGTCACGTTCTCACTGTTGAGTTTTATTCTAACAAAAGAGAGAGAGGCACTGAGAAAGACAAATGAAAGACATAAGGAACTGAACAAAACTCGATTTTTCTTCATTGCTTACCCAATGAATTAAGGATTTGTTACATTAATTCAATATTTTCAAGCTTCCCTTTCAAGATGGAAGAACCTTACCATTACAGAGAGTACAGCATGCAATGACGTTCACCTCAAGGGGTTCCTGGGAATCTTAAGATCAAACTCATTCTTAAGCTACATTGTCAGTGTTAACATACGGAATAGAATCAAAATGCTTTGAAGACAAATTGTTTTCTTCACTGAATGTTGGAAACGTCTGTCTAAGGCCTAATATAT
>WURT03652198.1:0-18950 GCA_009936505.3 Holothuria glaberrima
TAGTTTCTAAAAATACGTAAATTTTGTAACACAAATTTTACTTCAAAAGGTAGCATATGTAGCACCAGATGGCATATGAAGAAATCTAAGTTTTCAAGTTTTCAAAGGAGAGTGGATCCTTAGACCTCTCCTCTCGGCCGGCGATCACAACATACTGCATGCCCCTCCCCCTTCTAATCCTGCGTACGCCACTGTACAACTATGTAAATGGGAGTCGGTCTCCAACAAATGTAGCTGGTCCCAAAATAGTTCACGCCCAAGCAAATTCACGTTTATACGCCCCTGCTAACCACCATGTGTGCTCTCTCCCACCTAACCCGACAAAAGCCTTCCATGGAAACATGTTTTTTTTTTTTTTTTTTTTTTTTCAACGTCGAGACTATTTTATTATTCATGGCGTGTGTATACAAAACGAAGACTGATTCGGAGTTCGTTTCGTATACAACCATTAGAGGTAGCAGCTACTTTCTAAACACATTCTTCCAATAGTTTATGAAAAACTTAAATATTCTCTCTCACACAAAATCATGAATGATTGGATATTACTTAAGTCGCCACACCACCAATTGTCTAATTGTTACGACTTAAAGATTTAAATGCTAATTCCCGTGTTCAAAGCCATTGTAAGAAACTGGTGAAATGTTTCTCTAGGCTTGACATTAGGAAGTTCAGCTTCTCTCACAGAGTGATCAATGGGCACATGAGTGGAACAGTCTGCCTGAGTGAGTTGTTAACTCCACTTCAGTCAAGTTTTCAGTCAAGTTTTATTGTGACTGTAGCAGAATCTGATTTTGCTGAGCTTTGTTAGGTATTAGGTTTGTCTTGGGTTTTGTTTGGGGTTTGGATTACAGGACATCCTATGGGGTTATTGCCCTCCTTTGCTCTTAAACTTGTTGTGTGATGTTATGTCTATTTCTATCTTTACGATAAATATGAAAATCTTTTTGTTGAACATCACAATCAGATGACACTATATAACACAATCGCGTTAGTGTGTCGTAAAATCCCATCTAACTAACTAACTAACATCACAATCATCAATACAAGGATCACAAAATGCGGTTACGTTTAAACAAATAATATGACAAAGGTTCATAACTTAACATGACGGAGGAACGTAGCCTAGTACAATGTATACATAGCACACCAGTCATGTACTAATCAACATCGTATTTTGATATCCACTCAGTACCTCCACTTTCTCGATACTCGGGTGAAGTACGGGTTTCATCATCCGTCCAAACCTTTTTTTTTAACCCGGGAAATTCACAACAAAATGCGGAAATGTAAAGCTCCAACCAGCCTTCACTTGAATCAACTTAAACGGCAATGGAAACTTATATTCTGTTGAGTCACTTTCCCTTTCCATATACTCATGCACCCGCACCAGGCCCGTAGCCAGACAAGGTACTGGGGGGGGGGGGAAGAAATGGCTTCCAGGGGCGAAAATTTTTCAGGGGCCAAATGTGTAAAAATGTATGAGTCAATGGCAACTTGAAAACTTTCTAGGGGACAAAAAATTTTCAAGGGGTTTCGCAGGCCCCTTTCTCCCCCCCCCCTTGACTACGGGCCTGGCGCGCACCACATTCGTTTTGCTCAGCTCCTGGCTTTTTATCAAGAAATACATGCCGTACAGGGCCTGCTTCGTAGGCAATTTTGAACTTTCCAATAGACTGGATCTCTGTTGGTCATGTTTACCAGTTTGTTTTAAAGGGAGAAGGCAGTCCCCCTCCCCCAAGTTTATTTAAAAAAATGCTAAATCCACAGATATCTCCTCTTATATATTTCTCTCACAAGTATTCTCATAATGTTCCTGTGTAAAATCATTGCACATTGAGGGTAAACAAATGAGTCATTCTGCATAAATTTAGGAAATAAGTAACAATAATATTGTCACATGATTGATAGGAGCCATTCCTGAGCTAGTGTACCGGGGTACACTACAGTACTTCAAAATTGGCGGGGGGGGGGGACTGCACTTTTCATTATTCACTCGTGAGAAACTGACGGCAAAGGGCATAAGGGAATCATTTAAAGGCTTAAAAAACATTCAAGTAAATTTGAAAGTCGGCTATTTTTCAGACATTTTCCTTTTTCCTTCTTCTTTAGAGTTATGGAAACAATGCAATTCCATGATCGCTTGCCTACCCCGCGTGGTGGACGAACTTTATTTGTTCAGCTATCGCTACGGAGGCGGCATCCTAAAGGGGCGGCGGCAGCCACAGAGGCTCTAAGCAGGCTATCTCTTGCCATGCTAGCACCATCTACATCCTCTACAGAACTACCCAGTTGTGCCATCGCACTTGTGATTAAGTGATGCAGTAAAGTTTACTCAAATATCATAGTTACAATCAAATATGGGTATGAGCAGCTAGAACCTACCTCGCGGAGCGGACTCTGTTTGCTCAGCTCCTCAGCTCATCAAGGAACAAGGAATATGCCGTACAGCCTGCTACGTAGGCAAGTAGTAACTTGCCTCGCTGCAGTCGTATGTGTGTATACCATGCGCATTATCGTTCGCATTTGTGCATGTGACTCAGTGCTACTGTGACTGTGACACTGAACCTCTGAATCCACTGTCCAGACTGTCCTGATTACGTTTTGTAACCGCAAATCATAGTTGTGACTGCAAGGGTATCATTTTTCGTAATGGTAACTGGCAATTTTCAGTTTCTCAGCAATCGTTGTTCAGCTCGTTGCAAATTATTCAGTAGGCTATATAGCCTACAGTGAGAATATGCAAACCTAACCATAAGGCCCCGTTTCACGAAATAGGCTACAGTATGAATTATGCCTAGATTTGGAGGCCTAGCTTAACGTTAGACTATAACGTTAGACGTACTTGTATGTTGCAATCATATGAACCGCAGCTGTATCAATAGTGCATCAGTAACTGCTTTGCTAGCCAGGCTGCATTACATGTAAAGTCAGTGCTGAAGTTATGCCGAACGTTAGTTATCAACTTTCACATGTCAACAAAACAAGTCTGATTTGCAGCACAGTATCAAATCACATACTTTTCATTAGTCTACTGTAGCCTACCATGATCATTTATCATACTGACAGCAAATGTTTACACAGCCTATTCTGTTTTGCAGGAAATAAACATATTGTTTGAGAATCAAGTGAATTAATTGGAAACACATGGCAATTTGCACCAGAAAGTTGTAGCTTTGGTTTTAACTTAGGTCTAATGTTAGTTTGCTGTACAAATGTACTGCAGTCATGTTAGTCATATGCTTATTCAGGTGACTCCTCATACCGGCACACCAAGAGGTTCTCTTTATCTATGCCAAAGATCTTCATTTGTGTAGGGAATGCACTCAGTTTGGTAAGGCAGATATATATTCATATGTTAGTGGGATTAAGTTGCCCATGACTCATCATTTTTCACTAGTACTAGTATGGATTTAATGAACAGTTTTGAGCCACTTGGTTCAATATCTTCCGACTGTGATATTGAGAATCTTTCTTCAAATGATAGCCATCCTCAGTATGTTCATCCTGTTACTTCAAGCCCAAAGCGTACTGAAGTAAGCACCATAACAGGTCGTAAGATCCCTATATTCTACCACCACAAAGGTATGAAGAAATTATAAAAATTCTGCGTGTGAACTGCCAGAGTATCAAAGCCAAGCTTTCCAATTTCCAAGTGTTATTGGACTTTGAAAATCCTGATATCATGGTAGGAACTGAATCATGGCGTGACAAGAATATCACCTCAGGTGAAATTATTCCCCCTTTAATGTTTTTAGGAAAGACAGGGAAGGCGATTCCCATGGAGGAGGAGTCTTCCTTGCAATTAAAAACACTTATACTGCTTCTGAAGAATGTGACCTTGATAGTAACTATGAGATAAAATGGGTTTCCATTCATGTCAAGGGCCTTAAGCCAGTATATATTAGGGCATTCTATCAGCCACCGTCATCACCTTGTGAACCCCTGTGGAAGTTGAATCAATCCCTGTCCAAAATCCCTAGATCCTCTTCCATCTGGTACCTAGGAAACTTCAACCTCCCAGATATAAATTGGGAAATGAACGCTTTTCGAACAGAAGGAAGATATCCAGCATGCAGTGAATCTATGTTGGAGATAATGGAAAATCACAACCTCACCCAAATAGTTGATAAGCCAACTAGAGAAAGTAATATTCTTGATCTGTGTTTTGCTAGTCATCCAGTCCTTGTTGAAAAGGTATCAGTAACTGCTGGCATCAGTGATCACAACACCCTCATTGTTAATGCAAGTATTGCTGCTAAAGCAGTTAAACCACCCAGAAGGAAAATTTTCTTATATAAGAAGGTAAATTTTCCAGCAGTTGATGAGCAGATCTTAATCTTTAACAACAAGTCAACAGATGATTATGTTGCTTTAACAGATATTGAACAACTGTGGCAGGAATTTTGATCCATCCTCCAATCTGCCATTGATCTTCATATTCCATCTAAGATGAGCTCAACTAGATACAACCTCCCATGGGTTCACCAACAAATCAAGCAAGCTATTCGTAAAAGAAGCAGCTGTATAATAAAGCTAAAAATCTTAGTTCTTCAGTAGCATGGGAGGAGTTCAAATCCTTACGTCATTCCATAGACAAGAAAATCGAAAAGGCTCATCAATATTACATTCGTGATGTTAAATATTGGAGAAAGCCTAGAAAGTAAAAACACTCAGCCATTTTGGAATAACATATAATCCAACAGCCAAGAAGTTTTCGGCATCTCCACCTTAACCACAGGCAACTGTATAGTCTCAACTGCTTCAGATAAAGCTCAAGCCCTAAACAATCAATTCTGCTCAGTGTTCACAAAGGAAAACATTGATGACATGCCTTCTTTGGAGCCATGTTGCATTCCTAATATAGACAAGCTGACTATCATAGTTAACGGTTGTGCAGAAGTTACTTGCTGATGTCCAACCTAAAAAAGCTATGGGTCTCGACAACATCCCTTCAAAAATTTTACAAAGTTGCTTTGAAAGCTAAGTCCCAGTGCTACAAAAACTTTTTCAAAAATCCATTAATACAGGTAATCTTCCATGCCACTGGCGCGATGCAAATGTTATTCCCATCTACAAAAAATGTGACAGATCCATACCTGAAAATTATCGTCCTGTATCACTTACTTCAATTGTATGTAAGCTCCTCGAACACATTATTTATCACCTTATAATGTCCCACTTGGAAAGAAACCAAGTTCTTACCGACTATCAGCAAGGCTTTCGCCGAGGTAGGTCCTGTGACACACAGCTTACTGGCCATGTGTATGACCTTGCAAAACTACTTGATAGAAAAAGCCAGGCAGACTTGGTGATCCTTGATTTCAGTAAGGCTTTTGATACAGTCCCACATCAAAGACTTTTGAGCACACTCAAGAATATCGGCATAAACAACAGCCTTTTGGACTGGACCGAGAATTTCCTCACT
This sequence comes from Holothuria glaberrima, assembly GCA_009936505.3. Lineage (NCBI taxonomy): Eukaryota > Metazoa > Echinodermata > Holothuroidea > Aspidochirotida > Holothuriidae > Holothuria > Holothuria glaberrima. Next base: position 5,426 of record WURT03652198.1, read on the forward strand.
AATAGATGCCAAAGAGTCCTCATAGATGGAGCATCATCACCCCAGTCCCCTGTCACATCTGGTGTTCCTCAAGGAACTGTCTTAGGTCCCCTGCTCTTCTTTATTTACATAAACAACCTCCCTAGCATGGTGACTTGGGTCTCATCAAGTGTTAGACTCTTTGCCGACGATTGCATAATGTACTGTACAGAGAAATCAATTCATCTAAGGACAGTGATATATTACAGAAAGATATTGACTCACTAAGTAATTGGGGATCCATGTAGCAAATGTCTTTTAATGTCTCTAAGTGTTGCTCTATGCATGTTTCCCATAAAACCAAACTCCTTATTGTGGATTACTACATGAATGGGAGGATTCTGCAAGCTGTTAATCATCAACCTTATTCAGGAGTCAAAATTAGTCATGATCTTACCTGGTCCCATCACATTAAGCAAATTACCAACAAGGCAAATGAAATGCTTGGGTTTTTGCAAAGAAATATCTACTCTTGTCGCAAAGGTGTCAAGGAAACTGCCTACAAAACTCTAGCCCGCTCAAAGCTGGAGTATTGCAGAGCCATATGGGATCCTTACATCAAAAGTGACACAACACCCCCTCAGAATATCCAAAGACATGCAGCCCGTTTTGTTCTTATTAACTACAATTACAGGGATAGCGTCACTAACATGTTAACAGACTGGTTGAAAAATTACAGACGCACAATTTGTATGGCTGCTACTACTACAGGAATAATCAACATGATCAATGAAGTTGCATCATACTATTCATGGCTTTCCTAGTCTTTTAACAGTGTTGATTGCTGTGTGTCTTCATGATCAATATTGCTTTATCAGCACAACTAGGGATGCACAGGGTATCCAGTCCGGCCGGACTGTCCGGCTGGATAATGAAACATTATCCGATTCTGGTTCTGCCTGGATCTTTGAAGAAATATGGTCGAATTTTTCTCAAATTTTTACCAGAATTACCTCCGTCATCCAAAGACGGGTAGCTTCACTGACCAAACAACTTTTCAACAGTTTTTTCTCTCTTTTTTTCTGTCCATGTAACATAGCAAGAAAGTGTCCCATTAGAGTGTTGTGTAGGTTACATGGTCCTAGTTTGGTGGGCACTGCAGTGACAAACCAGTCATACTGTAGTCTTACAGCAATTATGTGCATATTCAGAATAAGTGAACTAACAATGAAAACAACTTCAAAGTTAGCCAATGCCGACTTTCCTGTATATAGCCAATGCCCACTTTCCTGTATATCAGTAGGACCCACATTTGCAAAAATCATTATGTGTGGATATTTAACAGTTATTTTAAATTATTTAGTGTGTATATATTCAAAATCTCTGTTATTTCTTGACAATATGCACAATCTGAGTCACATTCATCCATACATTCACTGTCAATTTAACTATTGAATTTTGTTTTCAAAGAACTTTGCAGTATGTTCGTACTAAAAAATCTTCCTTTGTCAATTATTGGTTTTGATGATAAGAGTAACCTATGCAACCTTGCCGGCATGTGTATATATATGTTTGTATGTATGTATGTATACGTATGTATGTATGTATGTATGTATGTATGTATGTATGTATGTATGTATGTATGTATGTATGCATGTATTTATGTTTGTATGTATGTATGAATGTATTTATGAGTGTGTAGGTATGTATGTGTGTTTTTGATACTTTGTTAACACGATATCTCAAGAAGGGAAACACTGACAGTTCTCAAACTTGATACATAGATGCCCTCATATTGAGAGGAAGAATCCTGTTGTTTTTGGTGGGGTCAAAAGTCATGTGAGGTCACCAGGGGTCAAACTCTGAAAACCTTGTTAGCAAGATATCTCAAGATAGGAAGCTTGGATTGATTTCATACTTAGTATGTAGATGCATTATAGTAAGAGAAAGAACCCTATTGTTTTTAGCGGGGGTCAAAGGTCATCTTGGGTCACCAGGGGTCAAACACTGAAAACCTTGTTAACACAATATCTCAAGGCAGTAAGCTTGGATTGATTTTATACATAGTATGTAGATGGGTAATGGTAGGAGGAAGAACCCTTGTCTTTTTGGTGGGGGTCAATGGACAACTGGGGTCACCAGGGGTTAAACTCCGAAAACCTTATTAACAGAATATCTTGACGTAGGAAACTTGGATTGATTTCATACGTAGTATGTAGATGCGTTATGGTAAGGGAAGAACTGTATTGCTTTGGTGGGGGTCAAAGGTCATCTGGGGTCACAGGGGGTCAACCCTTGAAAACCTTGTTAACACAACATCTTGATGTAGAAAGCTTGGATTGATTTCATACTTAGTATGCAGATATGTTATGGTAAGAGGAAGAACCCTTTTGTTTTTGGTGGGGGTCAAAGGTAAGATCTGGGATAACAATGGGTCAAAAGCCAAAACCCATTTTAACACAATATCATGAGGAAGGAAACTTGGATGGATTTCATACTCAGTATGTTAATGCATTATGGTAAGAGGAACAAACGTATTGTTTTTGGTGGGGGTCAAAGGTTATCTGGGGTCACCGGGTCAAACTCTAAAAACCTTGTTAACACAATATCTGGAGGTAGAAAGCTTGGATTGATTTCATACTTAGTATGTAGATGCATTATGGTAAGAGGAACAACCATATTGTTTTTGGTGGGGGTCAAAGGTCATTTGGGGTCACAAGGATAAAACTCTGAAAACCTTGTTAATACAATATCTTGATTTAGGAAGCTTGGATAAGTTTCCTTTTTAGCTCAAACCAGCTCAGAGAGCTGTTTGAGCTATTGTGATCTGCCACCATCACTCTGTCTATCTATCAATCGATCTATTGACTGTCCGACTGACCAACCGACCCACCATCTTTCCCAGGGGTCACCAGAGGTTGGAAAGAAAAATTTCCCAGGAGTTCCCAAGATCTTTACACTTCAAAGAGAATTCCCAAGACCATCTTTGGGTCACCACAAGTCAAAAAAGCAAAATTTTTCAAGAATTTACAAGATCATCATCTGAGGTCTACAAAGGTCAAAACACAAAATTTCCCAAGAATTCCCAAGATCAAATATGAACACAAAACTGTATTTTTTCCAACACCTTAAGATAGCATTTCACCAGTGACTGAAAAAATTGAGATAACATAGCATTATTCGCAATAAACCATATTTACATCATCAAAACCCTAAGGCATTTTTGCATTCTGGTTATAAAGTAAATGTAATCTTACTTTGTCAATTAATTTTTTGTCTGCATCATTCTAGTCTAAACCCTGAAAGGTCATACCAGCTTGGTGACCCACAATAGGACCTACTGTAACACTATCAGCTCCTCTACCTTGCCACCACTCCCACATCCCCCCTCCTCCCCCCCCCATCCAGGTTTTTAATGTTTTCCTTTACAAGTGAAAATATCTGGTTCCGGCCAGATTTGAAATACTTTCCGGCCCAAATCTGGTTCTGGCCGGAACCAAAATCTTGGATCCGGTGCATCCCTAAGCACAACTACTGAATACCCAGCAAACCTGAAGCTGTATGCTTTCACGGACTTTTGGGTTATGCAATCACTGCATATCCCAGAAGCTTTTAAAACCCCCTTGTTGACTTCTAAATATCCATCCAGAAGTCTCTTAAAAGAGAAGTGGAATTCTAACTGCATATTCCCAGGCCCAACTAGGTTATCTATTGGGTAAGATACCTCCTTAACTAAAAGATAGCATTATAAGATACATAGAGGAGTGGTATTGATTTTGAAATTATGTTTTGAGCACGTCACCCTGTAGCGTGTTCTACACAAATGTTGAAGAAGCAACTTGACTAATAATTGCCTGTCCTTGTAGGTTCTTAGCAGATAAATTGTTTAACTTGGCATCGACAGCCTCATGTTTTCCAGAACAAAAGTCCTAATTTGCAGGCTATTCTGCAATAATCTACTCTAGCAAAGTTTCTTTCTCCTGTAATCGTGATTTACCCCTTCTTAGAAAAAAGAAGTCCCAGCCACAAATTTTTATGTAGAATTATTGATGACATCTGCACATACATAGAAACTGATGCACCTGACATATCATTTAACATGTTTCTCATGCGGGAATTTCTTTTGGGGTTATTTCGTATATGGGTACATACATGTTTGTGTACATCATGAGGGACCTCTGGTGAAAAGCTGGGATGGCCCTTTAGGTAAAGAAGCAGGATTTTTTGACAAACTCAGGGACATTGTGAGATGGACATCATGTGTAATGATACTAAAGGCATGTGAAGACAGACCCTGTTTTAGGGCTTTTGTTAGCACCCAAGCCTAATGTATTATATAAAGAGGACTTGAATGGCTGGTATAAAATTTTTTATGAGGGCACAAAGAAGAATGGTTTCAGAGGCATGCATATAGTGTGGTGGTGTACAAGAGCCTGTGTGTATTTGCAATTTTTTAATTGCATACTTATCAGGTCTTGCTGCTTCACCTTGAGACTTTATTCATCTAAAGTTAGCTTAAATAAAATTTTCTATTCGTTTTTGGAGCAGTTACGTCGCCAGGCAAGATTACGTCGGGAGTATTTGTACCGAAAGTCCCTGGAGGAACAAGAGAGGGCTATTTCAGAAAGAAAGAGACAGCTGAAGGATGCATTAGATGGTAATTGTTGTGTTCCTGTTGTTTGTTCGTTTTTAGTTTTTTTTAATTATTGCTGAGTACCTACCTGGCAAAAATTTATATATTACAGATAATACAAACACCTGTGAGCAAATAAGTGAAAGTACTGAAGCACTGTAAAGGCATCAGCCACCTACATTAATAGTTAAGCTTTTTCAAAACTCTGATGAAGACATGAAAAGACCACTCCCACAGAAGGCCACAAGCAACTTAAAATGTAATGTATATCACTCTCTGATACTTAAAACTTTTGTCATCATCTAAGGGGAAGCAGACTTAAAGGTCACCATCATGGACAACATCATCAACAACAGTCACAATCAAAATAACAGCAGTGATAATGAGGTGCTTTATATTTTGTGAAAATACCAGAAAAGCCACCAAAACCTTAATGCATGAAAACTACTGTAACAGTAAGATATTAAACCCGGCTTAAAGTATTTCATCTCTGTAATTGCAAAAGTAGGATATGCTTGCTGGGTACACTTGAAAGCAAAACAGCAAAAAGTCTTTGACAGATCAGGTTTGTTATGTGGGAACAGCAACTAGTCATCACATTTCTGGAAACTTTAAGGGCAAATGGAGTCATCAGGCTAATTTTAATTATCATACTGTTCTACTCTTATTCATTTATGTGTCATATTTGATTTTTTTTGTGACAATATTTTGTACTTAATATTTAAATTTATTTTTGAGTTTTTGAGACTCTTTCGTTTACATCACTGTTTATGTAAGAAAATCAAATTAAATCAGTCCATTCAGATTTTGAAAATTTTTGAGCCAAAGTTTTTGAAGTTCTTTGGGATTTTTAACATTGATTTATTTCTAATCTTTACCCAGGGTAGCCTATTCAGCAGGGAAGCTGGTCTTCCACAGGGCCCTGTTTTACAAGTAAAATAAAGTAAAAATAAACATTTAAGATAAAAAAAAACATAAAACAAACAGAATTGGTCAATGTCGTAAAGTGAAGGAAAGGGACATAAAAATGATGAAATTAAAAACATGAAATAAAACTCAAATTAGACACCATTGAGTTAAGGAAATTAAAAGCAACTAAAATGTTATCTTGAATAATCAAAAAGAATGATTGTCATAGCTTACATTGAACTGAATAAGAGAAACAAGAGCACAAAAGTGAGGAAGAAAGTCACATAGTTAAATCAGTGATAGGTTGGTGTGTTTTAAATGATATTTAAAAGGATTCATACACTTGTATTGCCTGGCTTCATTAATCAACTTGTTACATATTTTGGAGGCCATATAGAAAAAAGACTTTAGATTTCAGTGTTGAAATTTGGTAGTCTGAGTAGCCATTTGTAATTGTCTAGTGGAATGCTCATTTGTTTCATTGAATGTGTGTAATTGGTTGCATAAAAATGCAGGGCAAAGGTCAATGTTACATTTGCGTAAGAATACATGATCATTATAGCTGAATATCTCTGGTAATGGAGTCCATTTTAATGAATCTAATCATGCAGTAGCTTGCATGTTCCATCTGGATCCAGTACTAATTTGTGCTGCTCTTTTCTGTAGCTTAAACGTCTTATCAAGGATTGTCTTACTTCTGTGACTCCGCACACAGGAACATTATTGTAAATGAGGCACAATAAAAGCAGTGCATTCAAAGGATAGCTCCTTTTGTGGTATAACTGGCTTAAAATGTCTAAAAAAGGATTATTCCCTATTATATAACACCTTAGTAATTCCTCTACATCTGATTGGAGGATTGGCCGTCACCTGCCATGGGTTATTCGGTACTATGCCCTGAAAACTGAAAGATACTTGCAAGGTTATGGAGATTACAGAAGCTCATGTTTCAAAATTAGGTCAGGGCGTCTACCTGTTCCCTTTAAAATGGTTATTAAATTGAGTAAAGCTAAGCAAGTAGTTGTGTTTTCATTTCCATTCTAATTCTGAATGCTTTTATTAAGAGATAATATGCAAAGTTCAACTAAGTGAGGAGATAAGAACAAATTCTAGTGGAGCAAGCAGTCCTGGTGAACTCTTATTTTAATTTTGGATGTTTTTATTTGCAGAAAACAAGCAAATTCCAACTACTTTACAGAAAGAAGCTTTAAAGTTACAGAAGTCATTGGCTTTTGATGATGAAGGAGGAGAAGGTAGAAAATTAGTACATTCTTTTTTTGTAACAGATTCTGGAAAACTTAGTTTCTTTAATTTGTTCAGATGGATGGTTTAGATTTTGCCAGCTCCTGTTATGAGCAAAAGTAGTAGTCTCTCTTTTCTACAGTATTCTTTGTTTATGTGTGTATGCCAATAGATGGTTTTCATACACATCAGATACCATAACCAATGGGTTAAATTTGTCATTCAACAATGTCATGTATTGTTAAGCTTATAATACGTCATTGTCGTACTTCATCTTCCTGGCATAGAACTTTCTCAGATCTTTGTTTTTGCATGTTTATGTCTCTCCTCATGATTTCAAGTTTAATCACCTCTCTACTACCTCAAACATTAGCCTTGCTCTTTGCTATAATTCACAAAAACAAGTGTTTAACCACAGAGCATGGTGGACCATTGGCTTATGTGTCAGATTCAATTTCTGTATTTGTCTGTGTAAAGATCCTTTATCTCAATTGCTCCTTTCTGCTCAGGTCAACTGGGTAATTGTGAGATTTCATATCATTGGGTATGGGTCTCAAGAGATGTTACTGTACTGGAGAGATTGTCTCTGGGGCCATTTATCTTTGAGCAGGGGTAATCAGTGTTATGTCTTTGATAAAGATTGCCTAGATAGCTACTGTAGGCACTAATTAATGGAGATAATAGTACCAACTGTTTAGCATAGCAGTTAGAGCATCAGCCTTGCAGCTGGAAGGCCTGGGATTAAATCCAGTCAAATCATACCAAAGACTTTGAAAATGGAACCTGCTGCCTTCTTGTTCATTATAACAGATTGTAACAGGGAAAAACTATGTTTTGATTGTTTAAAAGTAAGGGCAAAAAGCACAGCACTGGTTGTGTAGCCTCCAGGGGCTTTAGGTGAATTTTTGACATGAGCAGATTGTAAATGATTTACTTATGGCAGCTTAAGTGTTCCAAAGGAATAGATATGTGCACTTCATAAATATGAAGTATTACACATATATACAAAAGCAACATGATCCACATCATGTGTACGGAAAGGTGGTTCCATTTTAGCCCTCCTAAATCCCTTGAAAATCAGCTCTCTCAAACATCAAGCCACGAAGAGTTTGTTGTCCCCTTTTCAAAAATGATGTGCGATTCAACTGTGCTTTTATGTTTATTATTCATTTATCAAGCATGACTTGAATTCCAGGCTGAGAACAGGTAAGATACTTTATGAAGAGACTGTTCTCCATCTGTAAAATTTCATGTGTTATCTTAAAACTATTTTGGGTCTAGAATTTCCCTTGTGTACTGACTTAACTCCATTGCAACTCAGCACAACGATAACCACAGGAAATTCAATGCCATGCAAATGGTATGAACCAGTTATGTGCTAAATGGACAAGGAAGATTTTGCTATACTAAATTTGTCTTGATATGTCCCCGCTCTAGAGCTTAATCACATCGATGATGAGTACAGATGGGCCGGTGTTGAAGATCCTAAGATAATGCTTACAACATCAAGAGATCCAAGTTCAAAGCTGAAACAGTTTGCTAAGGTAGAGTGATTCAAAAACTTTTGTGTATTTAACAGTAATACTTCAGTTTTGAAGAAATGTTATTTTAAAACACCAATGAAGTTAGAGAGTTATTAAACCTGGTAGTGTACTGACGTGGAGGGTAATGTAGTGTAGGTTACTAGCACTAGACCTTTAGAGGAAAATTACCTGTCAATTCTTTGCAGACTAAATGAGTTTTTCATTAGTAGCAGTATTCTACTATTACTTTAGGAACCACTTTGCATCACAGCTTTATTTTGGTGGCAAAGTAAAAATGCTTTGAAATTTACTTTTTGTACATTTTGATGAAAAGATTAGTCTACAATTCTACATGGTAAAGATCTGTGTACATAGCTCTTAGAAAATCATACCAACTTCAAAGATACCATGCAGGAGGCAAAAACTAGAAAATGGCATTAAAAGTGTGGAATTTTGTATGATCTTGAGTATCCTTGAATTTTGATTTTTTTTGTGTGGAAAAAATGATATTTTTTAGAAAAGTTCAATCCTGCACTTACTGTAATTGAGATCACATCACAGCACATGTCTCTAATACATAGTTGTGTTAACACAAGTTGACTTTGTGCTTTTTTGCCAACATAAGTCTTTATTTTCCAGTCTTAAAAAGTTAAAATGGCCATCTTTGTCCAAAAAAAGGCTGGAATGTAATCATTTCATAAGAAAGGATTCCCTGCTACCTACTTGTGCAAAGCAGGGGTTTGACCGTTGATCTCTTGCATTTTATAATTTGTTTCAAGTGGCAACTTAAACCCATTCACTCATTTTAAGTTACAAAGTGGTATTCAGTTATGGGAGTTGTGATTTTAATTAAGTCTCTGAAATGTAAACTCAAATGATTAAAAATGATTTCCAATAAAAAAAACTTAAGAAAATTGTAGTAACATTTCAGTAGTCAACCTGGAATATTTATTCATAAACATCTTGGTCTTGGAACTTGTCTCTGGTGTTTTTAGGGAGGGGTATTTGTTCCTGAGTGACACACCATGAGAAACAAGTATGATGACTTTGAGTCAGGCATTGTACATTTTAATTGGATTTGGATGGGAATCCAATTGGAGGGAGACAAGTGAGAGGGAGACAACTGATTTAAAATTAAATTTTTTTTTTTTTTAAATTAAATTGACCCCCTGGAAGCAATTACCTACAATGCCAAAAGCATTGTTCTTGGTTTTACTTAAAAACTTAAGCAGGACTGAATAACAGCAAAAGGTCGTCTAAGTATTCAGGAACACTTGAAAAAGAGCCTCTTAATAACCTCTGCTTTAAATTTTGAAAGTTGAAAATACTTGAAGAATTTGTGAAAAAGACATTTTCTCTGCTAAATTTCAACAAATCATACCATTTAGACAGTAGGCACTGGCAAAAGTCATCAATTTTACCTAAACCAGTATTTATGTCACATTTCATCTTCTCTTCACTCACTCTAGGAATTAAAGCTCATCTTTCCAAATGCCCAGAGGTTAAATCGTGGTAACTATGACATCAACGAACTGCTGCAGGCGTGCCGAGCCAATGATGTCACTGACTTCATTATTGTTCATGAGCACAGAGGCGTCCCTGGTGAGTGGTATGCTCATATCCCTCAGGTCCTAATTTAAAAAAAAAATCAACGAATCCATCAGTTCATGTACTCATCTACTAATATTACTGCTAAATTAGCTTCTAAGGAGTTAGAGTTAGATGCAGTTTTACGGCTCAGTTTGTAACCAAGCTTCCAGGGATTGGCCCATTTGCTTGCATTTAAATTGTACCTAAAGTCTAGAGTTACAAGAAGATATATTTGAGTGGTTGGAAAATGAGTCTTAAATATCAAACTCCCATTGAAGTAGCTTGTTCCATTGCTGAGGTATAAAATCTTGAAATTTATTACTTAATTTGAAATAGTCCATTGTGCAATAATCTGTGATGTCCTTCTTGTACAACATTACCTGCTTTTATTTCCTTTTGAAATTAAAATGTTTATATGACCTTGACAAGCTTCCTGTTTCCCTGCATAGTATGTTACACAGAGAGGGCAAGTGAAGTCAAGTCATCCTACAACAATAAAAAGTAATCACATTTTGATACAAGGAGCAGTGGCTTTTACAAAGAAACAAAGACTGTATTTGAGTAGTATAAGAATGACATCACAAACTATATTGCACAATCTACCATTTTAATTTGAGTGAATAAGCTTCAACATTTTATATCTCAGCTTAGGAATTTCCTGCGAAGATGGGAGTTGGACCATTTGGATACATTTTTCAAGCTTTGTAACATATATTTTGAAATTTCAGACTTAAGGTACACTTTAAATTTGTTTAAGTGTTTCACTGTTTGTCTTTCTAATGGAATCTTTGGTTTTGATTTGAAGGAATTATTGGCTTGTTGAACAACAATTAACTTAAACAGTCATCTTAATGCTAACCACCCAGCAGGATTATGTCATCTCCATCAAGCCCTACAGGGCTGTGTATTATGTCAAGCAATGGTACACAAAATATGACCTACATTCCTGACATTTTGCAGTAGGAAATTTGTAAGGGTGCCATCACTTTTGCAAGGCAGTTAGTGTTTGAAGGTACTAAAATGTAAATGTACTTTTACATTTAAGAAAAATATACTTACTTTGAAGCACAAGGAATGGCCAGCCTGAATAGTTATTTGACATAGCATTGTGCTATAGGTTGGGGGGGACAGTCACAACTTTCCTAAAAATTATCATTTGTAAGCAGCACTTGTATCGTGCTACATTTAACTTGAAGTACATTTGCTACCGGGAAGATAATTTTCCATGATTTTCTGCAAGTCTCACTGCTTAATCTTTTGTCTTTTTGAAATAACATTCTAACTTTCTATGTAGGTAATGTCCATGCTTTCTTCAGTATATGAACATTTCTCCTTAGTCATAGGATATAGAATACTTCATTCTATCCACACATTATATTCATTTTTACAGATTTTTCTGTTTCTTCAATTTTTAGATAGTTTACAGATTTGTCACTTACCCTATGGGCCCACAGCTTACTTCACTCTTCTTAATCCTGTCATGAGACATGATGTTCCAAAAATAGGCAACATGTCAGAAGCATACCCTCATCTTATATTCCATCGTTTTGACTCCAAGTTAGGGGAACGGGTAAGTCACTGTCTCAAGTTGCACCATTCATACATTTAAAGGGAAATGTTGCTTTTAAAATGCACCCACCAGGCAAACAAAGACAAAGATGAAAGAGTTTGTGAAATATCCTGATTTCAGGAAATTGGAAGTCTTGAGCAAAATTCTCAGGAAATCCATTTTGCTAGACAAAAAGTTTTGTAGTGGTTACAGTGGGTGGAATGGCCAAGGGTTGGTAAAGTTTGGGTTTTTTTTTTATTCCTTGCCATAGGCAGGTAAGGAATCTATGCGATGGTGATGTCGTGTGTGTGTCTGTGCGTGTGTGCGTATGTGATACTTAGCTTGTAAACGTGATATCTCAATGACCAACACTTTTCATATTTGGTATATAGATTTCTCATGTTGAGAGAAAGATCCCTGTTGTTTTTGGTGGAGGTCAAAGGTCATCTGAGGTCACCAGAGGTGAAAAGCTGAAAACCTTGTAAACACGAGATCTCCAGGTTGGAATGACTGACACTTTTCATATTTGGTATATAGATTTGTCATATTAAGAAGAAGAACCCTATCGTTGTTGGTGGAGGTCAAAGGTCATTCGAGGTCACCGGAGGTTAAACTGCGAAAACCTTGTAAAATGGCTTGTAAACACGATATCTCAAGATAGCAATGATTGACACTTTTCATATTTGGTATATAGATTTGTCATGTTGAGAGGAAGAACCATGTTGTCTTTGGTGGAGGTCAAATGTCATCTGGGGTTACCTGGGGTCAAAGTGTGAGAACCTTCTTAAAATGATATCTCAGTGTGGGAAGCTTGGATAGATTTCATAGGGGTACATGGATGCTTTATGTTTGGAGGAAGAACCGGTTTGTTTAGGGGAGGTCAAAGGTCATCTGGGGTCATTAGAGGTTGAAAAGCAAAACTTCCCAAGAATTCCCAAGAAAATCTCAACATTTTCAATGGCAAGGGATCACTTAGCTTTTGGGCTTTCTGGTTTTTATCTTTGAATCTTTTCTCAAAGGGGAGCCCTCACCTTAGACCCCTCCCCAGGCCGACATTTCTGGATAACACAGTTTCAGGAAATGGACAGCTACTTCACTTACATTTCTGCAAAGAAAATGGCTTTACTTACCATGAAACCATTCAGTCTCACTAGTAAACTCCAGCAACAGCTTTACCTCCTCAACATATCATGCATTACAAGAGTAACAGAAGTTGCATAGTTTGAATTTTTTAAAGTTTGGACCAAGAAATTATTCTTAAGCAACAAATAAGTGATTTTCTTTGTGAGAACCTTATTTCATGAAAAGAAAGCTACCTTATTTTTAATATGCTATCATTTTGTGTCCATAAATACTCCTTTTAAAAATATGAAATTTTCTGTAAAAGAAGCACAATATTCCCTTTAAAGGAAATTTGAAAAACACATTTTCTGGCCCCAGATTTCACATACACATTCATATTACAGACAGAGGTAAGTGATTTTAAGTGCATTATTCTGTTTTCATATTTTCGTTTATAACAATTCAACTTTGGCATCGAAATGTGGAAAGACAGAATTCATTGTGTGAAAGGAATTTCGAAAAAAAAAAAAACACTGTAGGGCTTTATCCAATACTACCAGTGAAACTTGGTGCAAAAACAAAAGAGTTCTTGTACTTAGAAGGAGCAATTGACCCCAAAAAACCATGACAACCACTCCTTACTCACCATAGATTGAAGTACAATAATCTAAAGACAAAGTGATAGATAAAAATATTCCCCTTAAAATTGTAAACAGCTGATTACACACATGGGGTGTTTCAAATATTCATTTCTATAACTTTCTTGCTGGAGTAAGTTTTTGTGTCAGGTGGTGGTAAGTCCTTCTTGTGACTAGTGTTCAACAGATTATACAATAGTCCGTAATTACCGATTATCCGATTATTGATTCCTTGCCGAAGGCAGGCAAGGAACCTATGCGATGGTGATGTCGTGTGTGTGTATGTGTGTGTGTGTGCGTGTGTGCGTGTGTATGTGCGTATGTGATGCCTGCTTGTAAACACGATATCTCTAGAAGGGTAATTCCGAGGGATCTCATATTTGGCATGTAGATTGCCCTTATTGAGTAGATGATCCCTATT
>WURT03652209.1:2762-18949 GCA_009936505.3 Holothuria glaberrima
TTTTTTTCTTGATTGTAACAACATGTCATGGGTAATTACAATTTTTCCATCACTGAAGGCATTTGAAATACATTTTTGGAAATCAATTTAAGTCCAAGAAGTAGCTCTCACAGAAAAAAGTTTTTAATTATTAATATTTGATAAATGTATGAAATGTTCTCATGATGTCATTCATTATCCTCTCATTCTTGGTGGTCATTCTTTGGACTGGTCGTCATATTCAAAGATGAACCCTCCGTACTTTTTTGGCTCTTTTTGGAAGAGCTGAGACTGGCAATCTGGCAGGTGCTACATGCAGGTTTTATCCACTAGAAACACAAATCAAAAGATTGCAGGCAAGGTTATTAAAATAAGTGCAAGTCTTAAAAAACCGCTCTTTTGGTCAAAATCTTCTTTGGAATATCTCCTTGAAAATGAAGTAAATTTGAGGTCATGTGACATCTCAGAAATTATAACACTCTGGCTGGAATTTGCATAAGCTTTTATAGGACTACTTTTATTTGAAGTGTGGGGGCAGTTAGGCTTAGCTTTTTGCTCAGAATTTAGTATTTCACAGTTACAAGTTTGCCTGAAAAGAGAGTTTTATTTGGGGGCATATTTTTGCAGCCCCCCTCCTCTGCCATGTAGGCCTGTGGGAAGGAATATGTGGCTGACGCTACCTTTCCAGTGCATGTTCCATTGTCACATAATATTGCAAATGCTTGTATTCAGAAGAATGAATTAATGTTCTCTTTTTTCCAAAATATAGTCCTCAAAAGTACATTAAGAACCTCAGCATACAGGATGTTGCCACCAGTCTCTAGCTTTCAACAGATCTGATCTTGCCCCATACCACACCACATATCTTAGGTGGGCTCGTGGATCTTTGTCCCAAATCTTCTGTTGAACTTTTGAAAGTTTGCTATGAGCCTGACATTTTACTGCACAAGTTAACACTTTGGGTATCTTTCCCCCAAGCTACTCCTCAGTACATTAATATACACTACCTTTAACTCCTCAAGTGTCATTGACTATATGGCTAAGTCATGCAAGCTGCTGTTTTCATAACAAGAGGTGATAGAGTCATACCCAACTTTAAACTTTCATCTGGGCCAGGACATTTTACAAGCATTTCCTTGTACTTTGATTTCTAGCATAGGCATTCAAGCAGGGGGTCTATAGCCCCTGCATTTCGGCAACACCCATCTCACAGGCATATCACTGGAAAAGTAAGTAAACGATTTTCTTAGAAAAAAAGTCAGCACTCCAGCCTACCCCACCCCACCCTCCCCTCCCCTCCCCACCCCTCCCCACCCTCTGGAAGAAATTGTTACACCTATGACCCTCTGGAAGAAAATGTTACACCTATGAGTTTTCAATCAAATCTGAAATTTGAGTTGATCAGTTTTACTGGGACAACTGTCATACCTCAAATTTGTTATGTCGATAAGCTTTTGATGTCAACATGCCTGATATTTTGTACAATTTTAAAATGATTAACAGCAAATTTAAGCTGAACAGACAGATGGTAATAAATCTAGAAATTTACATTAAATACACCACTCTGATCGGCCAATAATATTTGCAGATCAGTGAGGTGTGCCTAGGTTGGCTATGCACAGCAGCATGGATCAACAGAGAGACAATGCAGGCACACTCTGAAATTACAACAGGATATACAGTATTGTTTGAAGGGAGTTGGCTAGCCGGTCTCTATCTTTGAAGAAACCTGGTCTCTTTAGCTTTGTACAAGTGACGTTGGGCAACGAATGAAACTACGTAGTTGGGGAGGGGCTAATAGTAAAACCTTTCAGATTTGAACAATGCGAAACAATTATCAGAACACCTTTTTATGTCATCAGACCAGACTTTAAAATTTTGTTTTTGTTGTTTGTGCCTCGTTGTAATCTTCGCTTGTGATGTAATTAGATGTTATGCCGGCTTGTTTTTGTACGCGTGTGTCTATATTATGCATTGTCACCTCGTGTGGTTTTTACGTGGTACAATCGGAGTTGTCACATCTAAATATACGTGGGATCTAATTGTGCAAGTCGCTGATTAAGCTTTCACTCGCTAATAATCAGACGTGGAATCCTTTTTACATTATATCCTTACAAGTGTAACAAGAATTTGTGGTCAGTTTTTGCTATTTGAACATTGCCGAATGGAAGGAGAATAGCTACGTCGTAAGGGCGTAGCAAGCGAGGGGATGGGTGGGAGGGAGGGGCTAAATCCCCCAGTAAAAAATGTGGTGGGTCTGAGGACTACAACCCCTTATTTGTTCCCGCAGTAAAAATGTCAAAAATTTGCAGTAGTTTTCCTTAATATTTGCTCAAATATTGTACCACATTGCATCTAAAGATCCTCAAATATTTAAAAAAAATTCAATCCCTCTCCTAGGATGGCGGTCCGAAACAGCACTCAACCCCCCCCCCCCCATTCTCAGTTGAGAACCGCTTCGTACGCTTATGCTGCGACGTTCTTCACGACGTAGCAGACCGCTGTGTTTGAATCATATTGGCGGTAGGGGAGAAATTAGTGGATGTGTTTCAAATCTAAAGGGGTCAGTTAGATACGCAGACCATATCAATGAGTGATCACCTTCTGTGGGAACATTGGAGGGGAGTGAATAACCTAATAGAAGATCAGTAAGTAGAGATTTTATTGTAGAGGGAGAAAAATTCTCCGAACAGACTTTGCAGAGACTAGAGGCCTCTCAGCTTAGCTCAACTCCCCCCCCCCTCAAATATTTGACAAAAATTGAGGGGCAAGAACGCCCGTACAGTAGAAGAGGCTGGTCAATTATAGAAACGTTGTTAACGTAATCCCGAATCTACCTATAAAGGTGCATTCACACCAAAACCGAAATCTGGTGCGTTTTGCGGGCGGAAGCCGCAAAGCAAATGGCTTGTACGTATTTCTATGGAAACGTTTACACAGAAATCGCGTTATGGAAAAAGTTTCTTGGTGAACGGTTCCATAGAAATACGTACGAGCCATTTGTTTTGCGGCTCCCACCCGCAAAACGCAGCAGATTTTGATACCTTAAAGACATACATTCGTCACCCCAGAGTATATTTTTAGTGAGGGGTATCAAAATTCTCAGTTGGTTACTGCTCTTTGATTTACAGCAAAGTTTGAAAATTAAAAAACAAATGCAGCATATTTCACATTCCACACAATGCAGAGAGAGAGTGCTTGGATTTCATTTTATGGCCTTGTATGATCGCCAGGACATGGCATTAGGCAATAAAATAGGTTTGTGTCTGCACAAGGAGGAGCTTTGTGCAGTTATGGGAGGAGTTACAAGTTGCACATTTGGGAGAATTGGAAGTGTCTAAGATGATGAGATTTGCCCTTAACGAACCAAAGCTTCATATGCCCGTATGGCTGATTACATCATGGAGCATCCCTCCTCGCGGAGACGCCAAAAGTAAGGCTTACTATCAATGAGAATTGCAAGGTAGGAAGAAGTACCCGAATTGCGAAATGCGAAAAACGATTTGAGTTCCATTGTAGGTTGTATACACAAATGAATAGAAGGTGCAGTGGGCCGTGACGAAGCATCTTGCGTCATGTCGAAAGTATTAGGCACATGGTCGGTGGAACTCACCTGATTGTCACTGGAAGGTAGTGTATTGAATGGCCGTAGTTCATTTATTATCGTAGTAAACTGAACCATGAAACATTGCTCAACTTTCTTCGCAAAACCCCCTCAACTTTCCCGTGGAGCTTTGCACGATGGGCACGTTGTAAATACGAAACGGACTGTAATCCAAACAGCAGTGGTTTTCAATTGAGTTTTGCTCATATCCTAACTACTGCCTGATGTCTGAACTCCATCCCCTGTCCCCCTCCCTTTCCCATATACCTTGAATATGAAGACAATGATTTTATTTTTATTTATTTATTTTTTTTTTTACTGTCTGGCCTCCTCATACATGTTTTCCAGAAAGTGGTAAGATGTCCTCACAGTTGAAAGCGTCTGGTATTTAAAACTGTTATCAGAGACCTTTTACTTTAATTGTACATTCCATGTTACAAAATCAATCTATAAATGTATATAGGACATTTTGAAGTACAGTATATACGATTCTGTAATATTGGAAAATAATTTAGCAATGACCAGCAAGGGTGAAAAAACTGATGGCAATACATAAGATCGACGAAATTTACAGGGACGATTTTTTCAGCATAGTTATTATGTATCCATATTTTTATTTATTTTGGTTAGTGGAATTGCTGTATTTGCTCTAAGTTAGTGTAAAATTTGTATTCCTTACAGGTCAAACAAAAAGAAATAAATGACAAACGTTGATTGTAAATAATGAAAGTGGTGCTTGTCGGTGATCTTTAAATCTCCTTGTATGTGGTATATATGCTGCGTTAACTAATAAACATTGAATGAGTCAGAGAAAACGCCAAAGACAACTCTCATTA
This sequence comes from Holothuria glaberrima, assembly GCA_009936505.3. Lineage (NCBI taxonomy): Eukaryota > Metazoa > Echinodermata > Holothuroidea > Aspidochirotida > Holothuriidae > Holothuria > Holothuria glaberrima. Next base: position 7,182 of record WURT03652209.1, read on the forward strand.
TCACAAAATGTATTTCCTGTGAAATTAATAACATTTTTGATTGGTCGAAGTAAGTGTGTGGGACAAATTTCAATAGTCAGAGGTTGAGCACTTGCCCGAAGATTACGTTTTTGATTCCTTGCCGAAGGCTCAAGGAATTTATGCGATGGTGATGTCGTGTGTGTGTATGTGACGCTTTGCTTATAAACACGGTATCTCAAGAAGGGTAACTCTGAGTGATCTCATACATGGTATGTGGGTTGGCCATATTGAGTAGATGATCCCTATCGTTTTTGGTGGAGGTCCAAGGTCATTCGGGGTCACCAGAGGTCAAAAGGTCAAAACCTTGTAAACACGCTATCTCAAGAAGGGAAGATCTGAGAGATCTCATACTTGGTATGTGGGTTGGCCGTATTAAGTAGATGATCCCAATTGTTTTTGGTGAAGGTGAAAAATCATTTTGGGTCACCAGAGGTCAAAAGGTCAAATCTTTGTAAACACGATATCTCAAGAAGGATAACTCCGAAAGATCTCAAACTTGGTATGTGGATTGGCCATATTCAGTAGATGATCCCAATTGTTTTTGGTGGAGGTCAAAAACCATTCGGAGTCACCAGAGGCCAAATAGTCAAAACCTTGTAGAAACGATATCTCAAGAAGGATAACTATTAGGATCCCACACATGACATGTGGGTTGTTCGTGATGAGGAGATACTTTCTTTTGGTTTTAGTGAAGGTCAAAGGTCATTTGGGGTCACAAGGTCAAAACCTTCTAAACACAATATCTCAAGGAGGGTATAATTGTGACAGATCTCATACTTTGCGTGTGGATTGCTAATAATGAGAACAGCCCTGTCATTATTATGGCGGGTATCTAAAGTAGAATAACTGTGAGGGATCTCATGCTTGTTATGTTGGTGATTCATGTTTGTTACAATATATCATGTGACAAGGAATCACTAAGCCTTTTGGCTTTCTGGTTTAGAAAAATAACAAGAATCGTGTAGCAAGAACATGCCAACGTTCTGTCCAGAAGGTGGGGGGGGTCAGTCCCTAGCCTCTCCTCTCCCCGGACTCATATGGCGGTCACCTTACTTTGGCGATGAAAGGGATAAATTCAACCTTCAAGTGTTAGTGTATGTAAGTGTATGTTGTTGCTGTGTGTAGGCCGCATGTACGCTTTGCCTTAGTGTAAAAGAGGGTACAAGATCTGCCGAGATTTGAGCATTTAGCGTTTAGAAGGACACAAAGCTCCGACCTTCTACTTAGCGTGCAGCATGCCTTACCACTGAACTTTCTGGTCTACGTGCAAGTTCAAAAGAGCGTACGTCTGTTAGTTATGCATGTGCTGTTAAATGAATACTGTTAAGGGTGCCCAGAAGGTGCGCAAAAGAAGTTTCTTTGTCCAATCAATTGCCATGACAGAGCCAATTGGATCTTTTTGCTTTTGGCAAAATGTTAAACTACGTCTGAATGATGGGGTGGGGGTAGTGTTCCGTACAAATTAGTGGGCTATTTACCCCTCCATATCTGTGATCGCAGCCGCCATGAAAATACCTTTTAAATTGAAGGACTCGTACTCAAAAGTCTTTATGCAACAAATCTAACTTGTAAAAAGGGACAAGGTAAGCCCATGACCCATCTCCACAGGCATAAGCGTAGGAAGGGGAATGGGATGTAGGCTAAAGCCTCCAGACAAAATTCGGTGGGACGGAAGTATGATTCCTCCTACCCAGTCAATTCAAGGACGAAAAACCTTCATTTGTGCCTGGTAAAAAGCGTCAAACTTTATAGTCTTTTTTTTTTTGTAATTTGCCCAATATATTGCACCATATTGCATCTCATGACCCTCAAGTATTCAAAAATTTTACCCCTCCCCCAGACCGGTGGTCCAAAACAAATTCCCTCTGTCTAGAACAGCTTCCTTCGCCCATGTCTCCAGCTCATTGGACTATACTGGGCCTACTGTTTTATCAAAGTTTCTATCCTTAGCAGCGGCAAACTATGATAGTTAGTACACTGGTCAGATGGCAGGTTATGTTTGTACTAAGTACAAAATTTTTAATGCATTAACCGCGGATTTGTAATCGCGATTTCCTCTGACTGATCGTGTACTGCCCTGATTCTCAACATCTTCCATAAGCCAGTTCAGAGTTTAAACTGCCCATGGGCAGTCTCTTCAGGTCATAGGTCATAGGGGTAAAGAACGCAATCATAAACCACGCGTTGTGCATAGGTTTGCGCAATGTGCGTTATGCGTTGCTGTAGTAGCGTTTACTCATTGGTAGACCGCATACACTTGTAAGTTTTGACCTTTAGAATGCAACGGTAACTCTGAACTGGCTTATTAACCCAGCTTCTTCTGTATTCAGGTATTTTGGTTGACATAATCTAAGCGAAAAAGTTTCTTCCCGAATACCTTAAAAGGGGTCGATCAGAGGGTTCTAGGTTGGTGGAGGTCCAAGGGTGAGGCAAGGGAACCTGCAATAGATCAAATTGTTTAAAAATTGTTTATAGCAAAGAGTAGATCGGAATAATTATTTCCAACGTATTAATCTCCCCGATGCAGTTAGACACAAATCCCTAGACCACATAGGACTGTCTTCCAGCATAGAACAGCTTTCAAGGATTCCTTCGCATGTCACGTGAGTAATTTATCAAAGTATGTAATACCTTGCATCAAATTTGAAAAAAAGGATGAATTTACGAATGCAGATACTGTAATATCAGGCAGGGACGGTGGTATTTTGATAGGGGGGAAAGCATGGGGTGAGTGATTGCTGTCCTGGGGAGGGGTCTAAAGAAAGGGGGAACCCCTGCCCTATGAAAAAGTTTTGGTAATTTAAAGTTGCTTAGATGCAAACTGGTGCTGTCTTTGGTATATTTTTTAAACTGATCATATATGGCTGGGAAATGTTCATAATCTAATGAATTCTAAAATTTTGATTGGGAGAAAGGGGGCCGTCCTAGGTGAGGTCTTATGGGAGGGGTGTCCCCTCCCTATTGGGATTTTTTTCATAATTTTAGGTTGCCTCGATGCAAAATGGTGCTGTCTTTGGGATATTTTTGGAAATGATAATATATGGCTGGAAAATGTTCATAATTTAGTGAATTCTAATTTTTTGTTGGGTGAAAGAGGAAAGAAGCCTTCGTTGTCTAAGAGAAGGGAATGTTGTCAAAAAATCTCCTGAAGCCCCCCTCCCACCACCACCACCATATACTTTACTGCCTCCTATTCGGTGAAAGTTTCTACGCAAAAATATGTGCTTGGAGTCCACAGAAACCTTCTTGAACTATTACTAAAATTTTCCTTGTTCCATTTGTGCATTATACAAGGGTATTCTAAAGGCTGCAGACACCGGAATAAGGCCTCATGGAGGCTCTGAATTAATTACGTGGATCAGATATTGGCCTGTCCCCACCCCACCCCTCCTCTTCTCTTTTTCTTCTTTCTCTTTTGCTTCCTCTTTGCTTCCTCTTTTCTTCTCTTCGTTTTCTCCTTTTCTTCTTTTCCCTCTTCTTTTCCTTCTCTTTTCCCTCTTTTTTGCAAATGATAGGAGGTCGCTCCCTTTCCCCCTTTGGCGCCGCCCGTGATATAAGGGTGAAGTTCTGTTCTCCTTCAAGTTACTTTATCCATATTTCCCTTTCAGTTTACCCCCTTTCAGCCTTTTTGGGGGTCGTACATTTCTAAAACAGTACCTCTAAAACAAAATTGCCTTCGGAATATTCCAAGCCGGGCCTCCGGGTAGAGAACCACGACTGCCCTGCACATGAGTGCTAATATATCTAGAAGCAAAACAGTGTATCTTTTGTAAAGTATTTAAGTTACCATGGATCCAGAAATTCTCTTAATTTATTGAAGGTTTCTATTTTTTGAGAACGTGGCATGACACCCTTCCGGTCGTACCCCCTCCCTCCCGCGGGTAGTACGCCACTGATGAAGACATCATTTCAGTCCTTATAAAAGCAAAATTAGTATACTATCCGCTTTTATGCTGAAATCGATTAGTACCGATGAGAATATTCAGACAGTTCGTTAAATATATTCACCGTAGGACTATTATTAGATGTGTGAGTGAATCGCTGGACTAGTTTGGTCTGTCTCTTTAAACTCCCCCATAGGCCACAATTTACGCTCTAGATCTTAAGAATTTTGCTGACGTTGATGTTTAGGCAAGTCAAATGTGTGTATCAACATTGGAAACCACTTATGTATCAAAATTTAACGACCTTGACACATGCAGCTTCCAGGAAAATATTTTATATTTACCATATAACTGAAGCGTGAAGCGTTATTGAAATTTGCATAGGGAAGCACTATCAAGTTGTTTACTAGTTCAGAAATCTTTACGTTTATCGAAATTGGCACAGAATTCAACTCCTGGAGGGCATACAGGGTAAAATGACAACAACAAAAGTTTGCAATGAATGTAAAATCACAAGGTATTGCTCAAAAATTGTTTGTATTTCCTTGGAAGCAATACGGGTAGGCTTACCAAAGAAAGGGTGATCAGGGGACTCCGTTGACCCGTGCAATGATACCTATGCCATCAGATATCGTAACATTGTCGTCAAACACTTGTTAATTCAAATCCGGATCATTTTCGTCGAAATAAGCGGCATAATATCATGTTGTGATATAGCAAACGGTTATCCAAGTAAATGGAAGCATGGAATGTTAGCCTACTTCGGGACTTTAACAGTCACAGGCCTACGTAGCTTACCTGTAGGTGCACCTGTTGAACAAATACAAATGATTCGATAACCAGGATTTGGTTAAACCTGAGAGAGGAAATGGGGTATTTAAGAGAAGGGCTGGGGTGATATCTCACATGAAGCGACGAAAATATTGGCACAAGAGGCGAAAATTCAGAAAAGTTCAAAATACAAACATCTTTTCGGGCAAGGACATATCCTTCCCTTTCCCCGGGCTTGAATCACTTCGAATTGAAGAAAGTCAAGATGACTATTCAACCGTTTTAGTGAAACTGTTTGTCTACCTTAAGTCGGTATTCAAAACATGCCTCCCTCTGAAACTTTAAAGGGACTGTTCTGTTTGTAGGTCTGTCTGATTTGATCCACTGTTAGTGACGTGGTCCATTGAGCAAATGTTCCAACCCACTTATTTGCTCTTTCCGATCGAGCCAAACAATATTGTCCCATATTGACATATCTCTAATTACCAAGTACCTCCTCTTGCTCTGTACACACCAGACAAGTAGCCAAAATCTACGGCGTAATTTTGTGGATCGTTTTCCACTTTCCAGGGTCTTAAATTCTAGGAATAGGGACATGTTGTTTTTCGTTCACAGATTCATTACAATGATTCCACTCATGCATCCTGGTGACATTTTTAAAAATGTTTAATCAAGCTCTCGAACGATCGGAAATAATGTTCTTAGACCTATTTTAAAAGGCTCTTCACGTTACGTCTAAGTTGGCCCGGTTTTAACTGCACGTAAAACTTAGTGCACGAGCGAGAACTTCACTGTATACACACAGTATAGGTAAAAACGTATAAGTTTTGTTTCTCCTTTTCAAAGAACATTTTTTAGAACTCTGAACTGTTTATGATCGATTATGTGCGTGTCTAAATGTGTTGGGTTTAAATTCTGTAACACGATCTCAAAGAAATCCCAAAAGCCCAAAGGCCTTCCTGATTTTTTTACCGAAAGAGGATGCTTTGTTGCACTGAGGATTATCCCTCAAATTTATCCTTCTTGACTATGTCATTTTTAAGGTGTTTAACGGTTTGACCTCAGCTGGCCTCACCTTTGAACCCCACCAGATATAACTTTAAAAAGTGTCTTGAGAGGGATTCGAACGCGGGACATCTGTGTGAGGAGAAAACAAGCAGTTTTCCATTACCAGATTACACTATCAACGAACTCGTCACACGAATTGTATTTCTAATCATCCTATGGTCACAACATCCTCTGCACGTGCTTATGAAGTAATTAAAATGAGAATAATTACTGCAACACTTATGCTTGTGAAAAAAATAAATGTTTTGATGTTTTGTTTTTGGCAATGTTATCGTTGGAATGGTACAAAAATCAGTCAACTCTAACTTTTACGGTGGTAACGAAACACCGGTCACAATTTGGAGATACCGTCAACTCCCTGTTTAGTTTATGCGGTTTCGGAGTTGCAACCGAAGTCTGATGACTGTACTAGACATTCGATAGCCAACAACTCCATAGAGTCGACTCTCTTAAAGTGAAAAACCTATATACCAAGTATTAATAGTATCCATCGACCCTGTCTTGAAATATCATTTTTTCAATGTTTTTGGTATTTAACTTCGGATGACCTCAAATAACCTCTGAACTCCACTGAAAACAATATGATTCTTCCTCTCAATATGATGAAATCATATATCAAGTATGAAAGGTGTCTATCATTGCTATCTTGAGATATCGTGTTTACAAGCAGTTTTAAGAATTTCGTATTTTCACCTCCGGTAACCTCAGATATCCTTTGACCTCTGCCAAAATCAATATGGTCCATCTTTTGACTATGACGCATCCACACCCCAAGTATGAAAAATATCTATGCTTCATTCCTAGAGACATCGTGTTTAAAAAGTTTTCGGCTTATGACCTCTGGCCTCCACTGAAAACAATAGGGCCCTACCTCTTAAAGGTATTATAAAATCATGTACCAGGTATGTTATCTTGAGATATCGTGTTTTCGAGCATTTATTTTAATTCCGTATTTTCACTTCCGGCAGACTCAGATAACCTTTAACCACTACCACAACTAATAGGTTTGTCCCTATAACATTTGCGTAGGAAAGGGGGGGGGGGAAGAGGGGATACCACCCCGCACCCTGATTGGTTGGAGCGGAAACCTCCCCCCCCCCACTTTGGATGACATGCTGCCAAAATAATTTTTTTAACATGCCAATGTACTTTCAACTCCATCATCATATCATGTGCTATTTTTGCACATCGTATCTTGAATGGCCCCGGCTATCTAGTCAGGCCTACTGTGATTGCTAGGCACCAACGACCTGCCTGCGGCACCGGGGAGGTGGGCCGGCCTCATTGTGCCCTGAGCTTCAGTCGTGTACACAGAGTATAGTCTTGGACATGATGCTGTCAGTACAGGACAAAATCCAAAACCAGTTAACAAATGCATTGGTATGTAATATTTCAGATGCCGTGTCTTTTTCTAAAATATGGACGCACGTTGGTTACGACATTGGAATCAGAAAAGTATTTTGAAAACTAAAAAGGGGAAGAATTGAATAGGATGAAATTACTTCAAAGTTTGTCAAACATTGCACCATTTTGCATTCAGAGCACTTTGCATGGTCAAAACTTTTCAGGACGCAGATCACTAACATTTATTTCCGATAACCACTTTCAAAAAGCTTCCTACGCATACAATATTTAATTGATAGTAATTTACCATTGCACCAATTTAACATTATCTTGCTGACCATTTCCCGATTAATTCAAGAAAATGTATTGGTGTGAAGTCAAGCCCGTAGCCAGACAAGATACTGAAGGGGTGAAATGGCTTGGGGGGGGGGGCGAAAAATTTCAGGGGGCCAAATGTGTAAAAATGTGTTAAGTCAATGGCAGCTTCAAACATTTCAGGGGGAGAGAAAATGTGCACTATACACATGCCCCTGCCCTCCTGGCTACGGGCATGTGTATAGTGCTACGGCTCATGGTTAACATACGGTAATGCAGCTTGCACTGTGTAAACCAGATGCAAAACCTTGGTACAAAAGTTAGGTGCAAAGTTGAAACGATGAACAAGAATGGAGTGCCACACCTGTCTATCTTAATTAGGAAACTCGGTAAGACGTATTTTCATGGGCACTGTCTTACGTCTGTTGAATTCCAAGGGTCAGTACAACCCCCCCCCCCCAAACACACACAAGTGGATTTTAAATTTAAAAAGTGGAAAACTTTTGCAATTCAGATGGAGGAAAACATTGATAAAATGCCTTCAAATATTTTATTTGCATTCTTTACAACTATACTCATTATAACTTGATGCATCATCGTAGTCCGAGCTAAGATACAATATGATAAATGATTAAAGACAAACTCTCATCACCCCACTATGTAAAGTTTTGGTTGAGGGAAAGCAAAATTCCCAACTGGTGACTGCTCTTTGATTGACATCAAATTCAAAAGATGCAGAGTAGCCCACACTACACAGCATGTGCAGAGAGTGTTCTAATTACATCTTAGGGTATTGTATGCTCACCAGGATATGGCCTTAAGCAATAAACTAGGGGACTTTATTTCTGCACAAGGAAGGGTTTAGACAGTTTTGGGAGGGGTTAGCAGTAGTTTAGTTGGGAGAATTGGAACTCTCTGGGATGAGAGGATTTACCCTTTAAGTTGTAATATTTGCGGCCCGTTTAGCCTTGCGCACATGGCCGTACGGGAATGTTTTTCTCAGGGAGGGCGGTGATTTTTGCCCGACCCCAGAGTCTGGAGTATAGAATTTAACTGTCCAATTTTCCGCCCGACTGAGAGAAAATATCTGCCCGATTCTGTTAGGTCTCTGACATTTGGGGCGGCCACCCCAGCCACCTGGCCCGTACGGCCATGCTTGCGCAACCAGCGTCATTCAATCTTAGTGTGGTGTTTCATTTTAATCCCTCGAATTTTGTAGATACTCATGAACGTCTTGGGTGTATCTACTAGACCCCAACTTAAAGTTTCCTCACGAGAAATATACGAAAAGGGTTTCTCGTCGCCTCGGAAACTTCGGCGCTGTTAGCCCGGAAGTGATGCTAGGACTATCAAATAACCCCTCATATGAAAAACTTGGTTGCCTACCCCTGCTGTAAACCCACGAGTCACACTTTCCCTAGCCATGCTCCGCGAAGTACCCCGGTATTAAAGCTGCCATACCTCAGTACTTGGATCTACTTCATATGCCGAGTTGTTATTGAGAGTTTCAAAGCAAGCAGTGAACCAGAACTAGTTGAAAGCGGTGCATTGTGGTTATAACAACTTTGTTGACTGTTTTCACATTGAAGCCGTCTAACCGAAAAACAAATAAATCAATTTTGAGGAATAATTTATGCTACCAAATCAATTTTGTGATGACTTTGAAAAATCTTTGTCAAGAAGCTCTATCCCAGTCCTCTCTGTAACAAGATGAGTCATTTTTCGACAGTAAACTGTCTACAGTATTAAAGAGTATTTAACGTCATATATATTACCGGATATTAACGTCAGTCAATGGTCCTTGACTATAAACATATTTACGAGCTGCCGATCGTACCATCGTACCACTCCTATAGTCAAAATGTGTGTTGAATCATCTTGTAAATATTTAGAAGGTCCTGTTTATTGTGTTCTCCCATTGTCCTTCAAACGCTCCTATGTTTTCAATCACACAATACAACCCTTTAACGCCCCACATCAGTTTATGTCATACAAAACCAACAAACAGGCCGGGAAAGATCCCGTCTCTTCATTACATATTTGTTAATTGAAAACTTAATTAGTGTCTTTCGTCTAGTTGCTATTTAATTTAATTATTTTTATCGCGAGAAGCATGGTACGCGTATGTATTAAAATTTACTCTTTTTGAGAATAAGAACTTCGACTTTTATTAGCCTCTTTTCGCCGTCAAAAAAAATCGACGTCGTATACAGGTTTTAAAATATCTCTCGACGGGCCGCAAGCAAATAAGTACAGGGCTACATGTGGCACAAGGGGCTGCAGATTGTCCTGCGCCTATGATGTACAACCTTGGTGTTGAAACTTTTGTCTTTACGACCCAGATTTCGGAAGCTAAATCCCACGATGAGTGTAGCCTATCTTTTTCCGTCGGACACAGATGGTCCTTTCTGATGTTTTGATAACTAGGACAGAAATGTCAACAGTTTGATATCAAATATCTAGATTTCTTAAGTCCTGAACTTGACCAACACCACAACAAACTGAGTTGTTTAATTCTGCCGGTTCCCCAGAACTGCAGAAGAACTTGAAGAAGACCTTGAGACCCCCTTGAAGGTACACGTGCGCCCCTTTTGGGATGAAACTCCTTACCTCCCTTTCGTTTGTGCATTTTGATGACAATTACAGTGGCTCTCAATTTGTAATGTGTTTATGTGACAATTTGTTGTCGAAGCCAGTAACAAGGCGTGACATCGTTTTAAAGTACTTGAATTTTATAACGTAAGTCTTTGTTTCACAACTCCCAAGTAACGTCATCTTACAAAAATAAATAAATAAATAAATAAATAAATAAATAAAAATAAAAAAAAAATGTGCAAAACGAGAATTACACGACGGGAAAATTGGTGAGGTGGGGGAGGTCGAATGAAGGATGTTTGAGACCAAACAACATTTTTTAACGGAAGAAACTCTTCTTCCGAATCGATGTGGGAGTCGGGCGGCATGTGGAAGTGGGGCGGTATTGGCCCTGTTGTTGCAGTAGAACATACTTTATATTCTAATTACTTCATAGACGGAGAAAGTCACTAAGGTTGAACCTAACCAAATGTAAAGTGTATGAACACGTTATCCATACGCCATTAGCTTCTTTCTGAGGAGGTCAAACGTTCTGTTTTACACAAATTACTACGTAACAACCGTTGCGTCCCTAAGAGGAGTTGACACTCGAGCGGATCCTTCCTTTGTCACCCCTTCAGGGACTGCTGCCCGGGGGAGGGGATTAAGGGGCTGTCCCATTCTTTGGGAGAACTTCTTGGAAATGCAAAGAGGCTTAGAACTGAGAAGTGCTATATCTTCGACAATTCTTTAAACTGATGATGTGTCTAAAACTTCTTACTTTAAGAGAATTTTTTGACTTGGTCTAGAGGTTTTGGTTCGATCTTTTTGGAAGGGTACCCCACCCTAGAGAGACATTTTTGATAATATTACAAGCTGGCTTAAGTGCAAAATGATGCTATTTTTATTGACTTTTTTGTTTCTTTTCATTTTGGACGGTAGAAAGGGTTTCCCCCAGGTCTGGCACAAAGAGAAGACTTCCCCTCGCCCCACCCCCACACCTGCTTGTACGCCATTGTTTTAGTTGTAAATTTGCAACTATTTTTGTCTAACTACTCTTCCAGGCGACTGCATAGACTCTTCCTGTAAGCCTGCTATTGAAATACTCTTTAAGTTTGAAACTACATAGCAATATTATTCTCATTGTGATCTCAATTCCCATAACACATATCTAGGGTGTACCAAAACCACCCACGAGGAAGTGCCTTACATTAATGTAATAAACAATAATAACCTCTACGTTAGCAATACTAATACCTAAACTCGTCGTAATCCTAACAACAATTCTAAGGAACACTTAGATTTGATACTTTAAGCAGATTCCAAGAATAAATGACACATCGTTACAAACATTTACGAAAAACCGAATCTTAGTGACCATTACATTTTATTAACTTCATTTAGAGCCAATATTTCCAGAATTGCTCCAACCAGGTATTACCTTAATATAAGAAAAAAACTAATTGGCATGGCTATCATCACGATTTAGAAATTGCTGCAAATAATGCATGAGATTACTAGTATGACAATAAATGAAGAAAACATTGATAACATAACTGAAAAGCTCTCCCATTCAATTGAAAAAGCCTTTAATAATAATTATTCCTTATCAAAATGTGCTACTAATAATTGGAAGATCAACTCTAAAATCATGACCCTAATAAAAGCAAACGCAAGCTAAGAAGACACTACAACATTTACCGTCGCCATGATATTAAAGGGGCTCATTGAGTTGGTTCACAAAATTCATGATTTTTTCACAACTGTTGAGATTCACTCACATCTTGATGG
>WURT03652220.1:0-18949 GCA_009936505.3 Holothuria glaberrima
CTGGTACTAGTTTCGATGAAGTGGTTAAGATGGGCCTTGGCAGAATTTACAAACATGTCAATGTGTGGGTTCCTCCCAGGGTTGGGGGTCCATTCTGACTTGCGAGGAGTTTTCGGTAGGTTTATATATATATATATATATATATATATATCAGAAGTTGAAAAATGAATCTCCTACATCCAACTTATGGGTTCAAAGCTTATTCCATTGCCAAAATGTAAAATGTTGGAATTTATTTACTAATATGAAATTGTCGATCGAGCAATAATTTGTGATGTCCTTCTTGTACAACTCACATTACTTGCTTTTGTTGCGTTCTGATATTGAATATTTACATGACTTTGAAAAATCTTTTTTTTTCATGCATAGCATGTCACATGAATCGGATTTATGTAGTCAAGTCACCCTAAACCAGTAAGACTGTGATTTTATTTTGGCACAAGCTGTAGTGGCTTTCAAAACAAAAAAAAAAAAAAAAGAAAAATACAGACTGTAATTTAAGTGGTACAAGACTGGAATTACAAATTATTGCGCAATCTAAATTAAGTGAGTAAATTTCAACATTTTCAATCTCAGTGCAGAAAGGTCCTGTAAAGATAGGAGTTGGACCATTTGGGATTCATATTTCAAGCTTTGTAACATATAGTTTTGAAATTTAGACTTTAGGTTAACTTTCAAATAGCCCTGACAACGGCTGAAACAGAAACTTGGAACTTCTCATGTGATGATAATAATCATGCCATTTAATCAACTTACAATAAATGAACGCTGGGAAGATATATCAAGTAACACGATACAGGAGAGAATAGAAAGTTGAACAACAGGAAGCGAAGAAATCTGAGAGGGTCTTCATTTCAAAAATGCAACCATATGTCGTTTGTCATGTTAACGCTTGTCCTACCCTGTGAATACTGCAACGCAGCATTTTGTTGATGGTTTCTTTTACAGATGAAAGTTGTACAGCTTTTTTGTATTAATTTTTTATTACAGAAAGTTGCACATGAAGAAAAAAAGCAGCAAACACATTTTTCCATCATCAGCCTCCTGCTTTCAGACAAACTTTTCCAAAAAGGGAAAAACTACTCATCACTTTTCTAATGGATATCTTGCGTATGATTTTGATGCTAATCTGAGCCATTAACTCGTCTCAATTAGTAACACTGGCTTGTTATCATCTCTGAAATTGCTATCGTTATAGTCTGAGTACTTGTGGATGGGCGCGAAAGGCTTGGACTAAATTACTTCTCATACAAATTTTGGACAGTTTGAGGGTTAACTGTGGCCAATTTTGAGCATCACGTACAACTGGTAGGTGTTACATTCCCTCTGACCCTGCCAATGTATTTCCATGCACGGCCACGCACTCCCTTTGCCATACTGTATAAACGTCTACAGACTCGTAAAATTACAGAACTAAAAATGGAGAAATAAAAAGAGAAACGGAAAAAAGTGCTGTCAGCTTTTAAAAACAAATTGAAAGCACTTTTTATGTATTTCTTATTTTTTTCTCTGTAAATCTACATAACTTTTTTCGTTCATGACACTGTTCCTGTTGAATAGTAAAGAGGGAGGGGGCAGCACATATTGCAAGGCTGCATTTTTATTGTTCCTTATATTCCCCAATCCACCGTCCGCCAATGGGAAGAGAACTTCGCTAGTATTGAATGAAAACAGCGAAAGTTAGGTGAAGGTTTCTTTTCCATCCTTCCCCGACCGCCTTTGTCACCCCCGACCCCCGTTGCTATACCCTTTGCAGATCCCCCGCTGACCTGATCTGTCAATGTTTTGGGGTGGTATTACCTACGCTAGACCTCCTGGTGGAATATTCTTGGCCCCTCCCCTATTCCGTCAAATAAATATTCCATGGCCGAGAGTTTTATGGTGACAACGACTGAAGCAGAAACTTAAACCTCACAAATTTTTATCATAATTATGCAATCCAAGCCCGTTACAAATATGTAACACGCCGAAGATAAATAAAATGAAACACCTTGTACGAAATACCTTCAGGTCAGAAAGCTTCTCGGGTATACTATTCTATAGGGAGGGACAGAAAGGTAAACAACAGGAAACACAGAAATTTGAAAAAAAAAATCTATGTAATATATAGGAATAATAACTATCTGTCGTTTGTCATATTCACGCTTATTGTGCTACATCGTTAATCATGACAGACGGAAAGCCCTGTATTTTCTTTTCAAAGGGAAGATTTGTAGCTTTTTTCATTTCGATTTACAACTCAAAATTCTGTTTCACTATCATATACCTTTAAGTTTGCAATAAACAAATATTTTCAACAGTAATTACTTTCATTTTTGTCCTAAAACACCTAAGCTTGATTATGTTTTTTGAAAAATATCTGAGCGGTTAACTCGTCTTAATTAGTACACACACGATTAAACTGAATTGTAAACTCAGGAATTGCTTTTGTAATGGTCTGAGTGCTAAAAGTTGCGTGCGAAGCTCTACAGACAAATTACTTCTCATAGTGCGTAAATTCCCCTACTTCTGTTTCAGAACAAATCTAATATCAGTTCAGGATCCATGAAGTCTTGTTCAAGACCGTAGTATAGGTTGTACACAGTCCACAACGTTTATTGGAAACTACTGTGGAGACTACTTTGGAGACTCCGTCTACCTGTTTTCAAATTTCTCTTCGGTACTAAGTTGCGCTAGCACTAGGACGGTGGCACATAATGTTAGATACCCTATAGGTATAGGGTTCAGTGAACCTTAACACCGTCACACCTCACTGAACCCCATAAAGTTAGTTTACCTAATATTTAATGCAATCTTCAACCTCTTAGTAATGCATACACACTCGAATATACAGTCTTGTTGACAAGCACAAACAGTGCAAGAAGCAGCGGGATATGCTTTAAACGTTGAATTGTAGTGAACATGTTACTCTCTTGATCAAGACTAAGCTCCATCAAGCTTTGAAAACATGTAGTTTTACATTTTAGACTTTAGGTCATAAAGTCTAAAAAATCAAACATCTGTATTACAAATATAAATCCAAATGGTCTGAGTAATAAAATGTTAGAACTTATTCACTCAATTTAAAATGGTATATTTCACAATAATTTCAGAAGTCATTCTTGTTCAACTCAAATTACGCGCAATGCCAATCTAGCACTGTAGTACGTGTAAGAATGCATGACAACCAGTTTTCTAACCGTTTGCTTTGCTCCCGAGGAAGAAAAATTAACATGGGAGAGTATCCCTCAGCCGTTGAACCCCCTTTTCTGATACCTTGCTACAACCCCCAATGGTTCTCGAATGCTCGATAGAAAGAGACATCCTTACGTAGCACTTAATAGCAATCTTTAATGATTGTGTTACGCAGAGGAAAAAAAAAAACATGGAAACTGGGGTGAACCAAAGCAGTAGTAGTAGTGTTAGTGAGCCGATTCCCATCCTTCATTATAGTAATCATTTAAGTCTGCTATGCGGATTAAAATTACCCCCAATCACACTTGAACACAATTAAAGGCACTATTAATTTTTTTTTTTTCTAATGGCGACTGTTTGATTTGATATAGAAAATGGGTGGAAAGGAACCACTTTTATGGTTAAGTGTTGTAAGGCTTTTATTTTGGTAATTGGAAAAGACAGCAATAAAAATGTAACTGACCTCGTTTATCTTTTCGCCATAACGTCTGCGCATGTACATATCCTGAAGATATGAGGATAAAGAAATAACACTACATGTTACTACAACAGATGCAAAAAAAAAAAAAAAAAGAATGAATTTGTTTTCGGAGGTATTCAAATCCTCATTTTCTATCTAATGGAAGTGTACTGCGGGTTCTCACCTAAGGTATTTTTACTTATCAAATGTCAAAAAGTACCTATATTTTACATGCTACTTGTGCTCAATGTGGTTTACGTACCATATGCATTGAAAATATCTTGCCAAACTTACGTATTAAATGTATACAAAATTTTTTTAAATGAAATCAGTAGATCGTATTGTGTTGGGGGAGGGGATAAGGGCATAAAGGGCGTTCGCCTCATTAAAATTTCCAGAGCAACCCATAGTGGCAACGCAAGCACATGCTAACAGGGCAAACACATTTCAACTTTCCTAAGTGTCAGCAGTTTGCTGCTATCTACGTCAGCAAGACCCACATAATATCACCCATATTCCTCTCACATGAAACCTCTTAGGAACAGCGCCCCACCCCTAATAACCCAAATTCAGTTACCTGGGGTTTCCACATATGGTACTGTTCAAATCGTGTCCAGATGTCCCCCATGCCGTTTCCGTTTGATAGCCTTATGGGCCAACGTATAGATTGCGTCTTTCCACAGGTACCCATATGGGTCACAACAAAGCCCGAAATCAGATTACCCACTTAAACCATGCTGAAAAAAGTGGCTTGCGCTAACTGCGATGGTGGTTGTACAATGCGACTAATAGTTGTATGTCACCAAAGGTCTAACTCTAAAATGAATAATGCGGGCTATAGGATCACTTAGATTACTAATGACCGAGGAACCAATGAGTTGTAACCCACATGCATCCATCAAGACCATAAGGAAGTCAATATACAACCGTTTGCCATGTGTGACTGGGTACAGCCTCGAAAGTTCTTTGGTCCTACACCTCTACCTTCACCTGAAATTTTCAAAGTGCCGACTGTCTTGAAAATGTTGCGGTTCTTCGGGGAAAAAATGCCTGGTCCAGTTTCTTTTGACATTTATTACCTTTGCCAAACTCGTAGAAAAACCTTTTTTTTTACATTTTGCTTTGTATATATTTACCAAAGACCTTAAATATCCCACATTTAGCTGTATTGGGAATGTAATCTACATAGTCGGGAAGTTATTGTATATTGTTGGGAAACTAATAACGTATTAAGGGTTATGTGTTAGTAAGTGATCTCTACTGCCCTATTCCGGAAGTCGTCTTTTCTTTGAAAAAGCTCAGGCTGTCGAGAATGAAACGAGAAGGTAACATGAAAATGGGACGATGTCAGCTGCACACTGCCATAGCAACTCAACCGCGAGACTCATCCCCACCCCCTTCACTCCAACGTCCATTAAGAACATCAAACAGTACGATGCTTCCAATGTAGTGACAAAGAAGAATATCGGATCACAGTCGAGACCGACGGTGGGGTCCAGAATAAAAATTGGCAACCAACCGACCCGTTGGCTCGCGACTGATTTTCACTGTCGCCTTGCAGTCGGGTTCTTCTGTCGTTGTGCGTGATGCTCCGCATAAGCAATGGAGTTAGGGGAAAACAAGCCAGTGAGCCACAACTGGAAAAAAGGCCGCGGCCGGCTCGACTTGAACCAATTGGTTGGAAACTGGTCCGTTAAACCTCATCTAACTAACTAACTGCAGTCGGGTTTGTGCTGTGGGCGCCGGTTTTCCACTTACTCAAATAAAAAAAATCAGAGCGCATTCGTGCTTTCCAGCGTTTAACGCTTTAAAGTAGACATTATGCCGGCTCGTTTTACGATGGTTGCGAAGAAAGGCTCGCTCCTCGACTTCTACTATACATGCAGTGCTAAAATTGGTTCTAAATTCTCTTTAAACGACTAGTTTTTAGCTCACTTCCGGGGCATCTGTCACACGCGAAAATTGTCCAATCATCAATTCTAGAAGGACAGCGCGTGGCTTGCATTATTGCAAAACCCCACGCAACCTTAACGATTGTCTAGGAAAGTCACATCACTCCCCACTTATTATAATCCCAATGGACGTCCTTTGCCATAGCACATGGTCACATATGAAAAACCACCTGTGTCTTTACAATGGTCCAGCACTGGATCCTGGTGGATGCACAAACGTCGCAACCCCGTACATTTCGTCATTGTCGAAGACTACCACCCACAGTAAAACTGCTGAAAATTTCAGAGTTCTGAATACGGTAGTACCTTCCTGGGAAGATCGGAAAATTGGTATTAAAGGGCTTTTCTTTTCTTTTCTTTCATACATTTTGCCTACCAGTCCGCTGTAGCCTAACTTTCTTTAAAAGGATCTTCTGTGGATCTGACATGAAGACATAAAATTAGCCTCAATTTCAAACCCTCCTATTTTGTGCACTGTGCAGTGCCCCTCTGGTGCTATTAAAAATCAGGTATTGCACTCTAATGACAACAATATTATAAATACATTTGAATACCCGTGAAATAGCACCTCCCCCTTCCTGTCAATTTCTACACCAATGTGACTGCTGTAACAGCCTGAAGAAAATATGACCACAATCACTAGTGAATGCACTGGTTTGAACATGTCGCTTAAAAAAAGAGTAGTTTGACCGTCAGAGTGTTTTCGCAGTGGTAGATTTTTCAGCCGACTGGGACTCCTTCCTTCAACTGGCTGTTCTAGCTTCTTCTTGGTCGTTCTATAGCCCAGTGGTTCCCATCGGGCGTTATCGCTTCCTGGGGGCGTTTTCGCAACTCAGGAGAGTGAAAAGAACCAAGGAGCCGTGGGAAAGAGCTTGAAAATATGAGATGTTAAATTTAACCCGAGCTTAAAAAGATACCAGTGTATTTTCCTCGAGCTGAATTTTCAAATAAGAGTGCAATAAAATGGAGATAAAATGTAGTTAACAAGTCAAATACGTCTAATTTTCCCTCTTTAGGTACACTACAAAGCTTCAAAAGTATAGTTTGAAAGTAACAGAAGTTTTTCAGCCATACATGATAACAATAGCTCGACTGAGTACTTGAGTTAAAGATAAGATACCATTGTGGAAGTGACTGTTTAGCTGAGGAGTACAGCTCATGGAAGATTGCTTCTGCCAGGGAAGAAAGCTTATTGTGTTTTTGAGAAATTAAAATAAGGAGAGATGATGTGATGCAGCTTTTGTTGGGAGCATATTATGTAGCCTTTGGACTGAGGAAGTCTATTTAATTTAATTCTACCCTTTCCTCTGAAAACCTAGAACTTACTAGGAAAATGGAATTTGTAGCAACAGCTTTCAAACTAATCATGTGTTTTGAACCAACAATTTTGTTATTTCATTTATTATTGAAGCAGGACAAGACAGGAGTTCTATTACTCATAGCCTCACAACAACTTTTGAAAATAGTATTCTGAGATTGTTTTTCAAGTTGTTTCCACTGTTGATGCTTCGACCTACGTAAAAATTTCCCTGATCCCGTTACTTTTCTCAACATAATAATTCTAATGAAGGCATTATTGCACAATCTTCAATAAACAGATTGTAAAAGGTTCACCTCATGAAGGAAATAATCTCTAGATGTGGGTGTGTGTGTGTTAAAGAAACAAATTTTGTACTCCTGCCCGTACCGAAGGATTAGTGTTCTTCAACGAGGGTAGGGATATCCTATTGGAGAAACTGTACGCAACACGGGGAGATAAGAGTTTAGAGGCTTCAAAGGAAGGGGAAATTTGAGAAAAAGGGGAGATTATACTAAATTCAACTGGTCGGAGTTTAAAAACATACCAATCATTTTCCTCTAGCTGAACTTTTCAAATTAGCATGCATTAAAAAAAACGAGTCGAGTAGGTGTAACTTTCCTTCTTCATGTACACTTCGAAGTTGATGAATTATCTCATGTGCTAGATTCAAGGTTGCATTTTGTAGGGAAACATTGCTTCAAAAGCATGATCTAAAAGTAACAGACATTTCTAAGCCGTACCTGATAACAGTAGTAACTCGACTGAGTACTTGAGCTGAAGACCAGATACAATTTTGGAAGTGACTATCTAGCTAGGGCGTGCAGCCCATAGACGATTGCTCCTGCTGGGAAAGAAAGTTTTTGTGGGTTCGAGAAATTTAAACGAGGAGAGATATTAAAATGCTGTTTTAGTTAATCAGGAACACGCTATATAGCCTTTGAACCAAAACCCGTTGCAAAATTAAACTGCATCCTTTCCCCCGAAGACGTATAACTTACTAGACAAAGTTGATTTGTGGTAACAACTGTCAAATTATTCATCTATATTGGCTAGCAGGAAACGACTTAAAAAGTGTAACGAATTTGTAAACAGAGGTGATCCAAATCCCTTAAAATCATCTGTAAAAATCAAAAAGTATATTTTGAAATAAAAATTTGGTTATTTCATTCATTACTGAAGCAGGAAAGATAGGGATTCTACGAATCATAATCTCACCACAAATTTTGAAAATAGTTTTCTCAGATTGTTTTTCAAGTTGTTTCCACGGCTGATGCTTCGAGCTACGTAAGCACTTCCTGATCCCGTTACTTTTAACACTTTAATAATTCTAATGAAGACTTAATTGCACAATGTTTAATAAAAAGATTGTATAAGGTTCACTTCGATCAGCAAATAATCTCTAGAAGTGAGTGTGTGTCAAAGGGTTATGTGCGCCTACCCGTACCAACAGATTAGTGTTTTCCAACGGGATGAGGGATTATCCCCTTGGAGGAACTTTACGCAAAGCGGGGGGGGGGGTAAGACCCAGAGGCTTCAGAGGAAAGGAGCATTTGAAAAAAGGTAATTCTAAATTTAACCGGAGTTTAAAAATATACCAGGTGTGTAACTTCCAGCTTGTCACAAGAATCCCGATCATAGCCAAAAGCAGCGATCGGGGGTTAATGAGGTAGGCACGATACACTAATTGGTGGGGGGAGGGGGACGGACCACCTTTCGTCCCCCAACATTTGGTCAGAGATCTTAATATTTGTTGACATTGTACTGGGTGTGAGACTGTCCCTTCCAAAAATTTGTTGAAGGGGGATGGGATAACATTGATATTTTGACCAAAACCGTAATATTTGCTGGTATTTGTATGAATATAAGACCTGTCGATAACTTAAAGGTCATGACGAATGATTTTTTTCCAACGTGCTTAGTGCACACATACATCAGAGTTCACGTTCCGTAAATAACAGTGCTTTCGCAGAGACACGTGCGCATTGGTGGTGTGTATTTTGGTTTAGAACAGAATACCTATAATCAATCCTGTAGTCAATTGCAGTGATACTTGTTTAAGATGGTAATTGTGAGACATAGTCCTCTTCAATAGCTTTATGTGGAAGAAAGTAGTACTTCCATATTTTGGCAAAACCCGCAATATGTGATAATATTCGTGCAGGCCTATAAGGCATGATCCCTAGTATTCTGGTTGAGGGGACGGAATACTCATATCTTAATGTTATGTGGCAATGTTTGCTCCCATCTACTGCCATAATCATGTCTCGTTAGTAATGAGACATTCTTAGAAGAAGCACACAGGCAAATTTTAGGTTAACACTCTGGATTAAGATATCCTCATGCAACCATGTGAGTAGCCAATTGCCGTCTAAAAATAATATAATCCAATTGGGACACCCTGAGCGCTCAGCTCTAAAAGTAACTAATCGATATGTCGCAACGAGCCGGATTCTTGTCAACAATTTGACTAATTTGCTTACTAGAATTTGTAAAAGAGAGCATAATTCGATTCATTTGTTCCAAACCTATTAAAAATTTTGACAAATTTTGGATTATGCCTTTTTGGCAAGATTTCATCTTTTCATGGAACGTTTTTAGATTAATGTTCCGACAAGAAAATAGCTGCTTTGCTATTTCAACTTACTAATGCCTGAAATTTGTGAGACTGATACGTCTGTTTACAATCCCTTTTAACTTCTCAATGCATGTCCATCGCACCAGCTAACATTGGATGATGTCTAACAACACTATTGGGGAAGGTAAGGTTGAATGTCCCGAAAGTTAACTTTAAGGTCTATAGGGTCGCTGTTTATTGTTTCTCGCCATTCAACACATTGCATTTTCTCCAGTTGTGACTAATTTGCCGGAAGTTTGATTTTTTCACAACAGGTATAAATGATCTTTTAAGTTCTATTGCACTGGTTGAACTAACCCGGCATGGCCTAGAAAATCACACTTTTTTGGATCCCGTTATCTCGGAAAATGGTGTTTTATAAAAGAAACTTTTTTCAACAAGTGAAAGTTGTTGTGAACTTAACGCCCACGTATAGCCTTCCTCAATCATTTTCAGCATTTCCCTTTCTAAAACTTCTGTTGGATTTAAAACTGCGTTCTAAGTTTGGTCGTTATTGACCTCTGAACGCATTCCCAACCTACTACTTTTTACTTGCAAAAAGAAACTAGATTTGCGCTCGTCCGATGCCTGTAATTGGGAGATTTCTGACTAGTTCTCGCAGAAAGTTGACTTCCTTGGCTGTAGTAATGTATTGCCCACGTATAACTATGTCTCCATACGTTTAAAATCCGTTTACGTATATGTATACATATACGTATAGATCGTGTGGAGTTTTCCCACCCACGTTCGCCCCTCGCCCCATGCACTTCACAACACAAATCGTCGTCAGTGCTTGATCAAAAATTAAATTAAAATACACGACTTAGAGATGATTGCTGCAATACTGCATTAATCGCGTTCGTTTTTCAGCTGCAATGTTTGTCCAGGGAAGAATCAATAGTTGCTTATTAGCTACACATACAGTTTTTACTTCCTTTTTTGAAGGATTGTATTGCTTCTGCATGATTGAGTGAAACTCATTAAAAACAATAAGTTTCATAACCACTCTTCCCGTTTTTCTTTACACTTAGCACAAAACTAGAGTTCGATATGTGGCCCCTGTTGTTTGTAAAGTACTAGCTAACAATATGAATAGTCAGTGGGGAATGTGGTCTAAAAGTCTTTGAATTTCATTTTTCGACCCAGTTCAGGGAAAATAAAAAATTCCAAATAATGTAGACTCAGTCTGGCAGGGATCTTCTAGTTCCCAGACGGGTTGGCGCTTTATCTAGAAAACATTTGTTTCCTTCCTTACAAACTATTTTTCTGGGGAAGAAATATAATGTTCATAAGTGAGAGATACTGAAGAGACTTGCTGATGCTCTTGTAAAATAATTCAGTGCGAATAAAAACATTAATTTAATTTCCAAGCACTAATTTTAATTTTACTTTTATCGCATACAACAAAATCACATATTCAACACTATTCAATATAAGGAAAACAACATTGCATATGAACTGACTCTGTTGTAAGCCTGTATTTAATTAACAGTACCGTGTGCCAATAAATGTCAAACTTTTTTCGAAAAAAGACTTTCGTTAATTTGCATGGAAGCTCCAGTCTATTTGAAGAAATAACGTTAGGGTAGGTAAAGGAAATACGGACCCCGAGAGTATAACAGACTCCACAACATATTTCGGTACATGGGCGAGAGCTAGAGGATATGTTTTATTTCCATGCCATCACTACGCTTTGTTCATTGAGTTGTCACGATATAGCTCAAACTGAAGAGTTGTCAAGCAAAAGGAATTTCTGTCTATTTTTTCTGAAGCGGGTAGGGTGCGAATGAGCCATTTTTGGATCACATCTAAATTTTCGTTGATCGAAAACTTTGATTTCTGCTCACATAAACCTTAACGTTGATGTAGTTCCCGTATTGCAATTAATGCTTGTGAAGATGGGCACTAGTTAGTGACCACCATACACTGATTATATGTGCAATTAATAACCAACATGGTTTGAGTTTTGTGTAAAACTTAGTATGAAGGGGAAAACGGATCCCACTTTGTGACAAACATGTGACCGTCTTAACATAGGTATGAAGTACTCATAGAAGTACGATTTATGGACTATATGTGCATGCCAAGTGATAATTAGAGCATAAAGTACACTTCAGACATATGATATAAATGAAGTGAAATCTTTTTAAGGAATAGTTATGAATAAATTAACTATTTCCTGTCATAGGCATGTCATTTGGTGAGTGTCCCAAAACTGGTATATAAAATTTTACACACTTAATTTTCTGATTAATTTGCTTCTACTACTGGACAGTGCTCATTATTATGGCATAAGTTTCCTTCCCATGAAGGGAAAATGGACCTTTGCATACTTTGTACTTTGACCTCCTTTAAATGGTCAAACCATTGTATTATTTATCTGGTTGAATATACAGCTCGAAAAAAGCGTACATCATAATTATAAAAGGACAAGTCCTCAGCTCAAACTAGTCTATTGAAAATTTTTAACAGTCGAAAGGTCCTTCGGAGGTCCGTATTCCCTACATCTACCAATTGATATCTTAGCCCGTGTATACCGTGAAACCATGGAGAAAATGATTCGGATACTTTACCAAAATTTCAATACAAGAAGTAATTACTAAAGTTGTATCTATTTTTAGTCCCCACAAAGAAAAATAAACTTTACATGTTCATTGCACAACTCCCCTTACTCAAAGTTCATAAAAGAGTTTATATTTAGATGTAACTTGGCAATTAAAAATTTTTATGGACATTGCAAACCAGATATGCCTTGCAAAAGTTATTGCAGATTTGAAAAAAAATTATATATTTTTATATATATTATATATTTATATATTTTATGGACATGTCATGATAGGCATAACTCGACAGAAAACTCAGGCCAGATATGTAAATCAAGACTGTTATGACCATATCAAGCCGCAAAATTTCGTATCAAGTTTTACATGGTTACATAAAACAACTTCACGTTTGTAATTAAATGTGCAAATACGCTCTTCTTAAGTCATTCTTTTTTTTAAGTTGGTAACTGAATACACTTCTACATAAAAACCTAAACTGGACTACGTAAATAGTTAGTACACATGGCCTAAGATTGATGTTCTAAATATGCATAGGTCTATGCTAATGATGTGTACACGTGGTTGCATTCAACGTTTAGAGATAAAACGCTTCTTTTTTCATGATTTAGGAAATTTTAAATTAATATATAGTTGTAACCAACAAATATAATCAATAATTCATCACAGGGTTAGCATTGATCACGTGGTAATCTATTCACATAATATGAGGAACTTTACAGGATATTTTTTCTTCACTAGTTTAAAGATCCATCACTTCAATAGAGAATTTGTCAAATAAATATGGCGAAGACAGACCTGATTGCGTATTCTCTTCGGCCAGACCCTTGATGCAGAGGTCTGAACGTCTAAAGGTTGGTCACGTTAAGTCTTGTGACCCTTCGGGGGAAAGTATCTCTTGTAAGGAGCAAAATTCCTTCAAGAGTAACGTTTGGTTTTGCCTTTCGGCTCTTTGGAAGAGAGTCAATGGAACATTAGAACCAGAAACTCAAGGCTAAGTGATTGATTCATTGCTGAAAGAAAATGCTTTGTTGCACGCTAAACTGCTAAAGGCGCATCCCTTAAATTTTTGCTTCTTTAGATATCCTGTTTTACGATTGTTTAAATTTTTTACATTTCCTGACCTCACATGACTTTAGAACTCCAACAAAAATTGAGTTTACAAAAAAGAAAGATAGAAGGACGTGTCTTGGATGGGATTCCAATCAAGACCGTCTGTGTGTGAAAACGAGAGCTGTCCAATACACTATCAACAAACTTCTTATCACGTTTAGTTTTTCTTATGATCTTATGGTCAAACCATCCTTCACACGTGTTTAAAATTAGGTGAAATTATTATTACCAATTATTGAAACTTTGCTTGTAGAAATACATAGCCTATATGACGTTCTTCATAATTTTATCTTTGGAATGGAACACAATTCAGCCCTAATTTTTCGATGATCACGAAACAACACAATTTGGAGGTACTGTCCATTTAGTTTACGAGATTTTCATAGTTTCACCTCTGGTGACCTCAGATGACCTTTGGTATCCAACAGACCCAAGTGTTCTCTCTCTCCCTCTCTCCCTCTCCCTCTCTCTCTCTCTCTCTCTCTCTCTCTTAAATGACAATTCTCTATACCAAGTATGACCAACATCCATCATTCCTGTCTTAAAATATCTTGCTTTTCAAGGTTTTCGGTTTTTGACCTCTTGTGAATGCAAATGGCCTCCAACCTCTCCTGAAACAATGGAGTTTTTCCTTGCAATATGATCCGTTCATATACTAAGTACAAAAAATGTCCATGCTATTTTGGGATCTCTTGTTTACAACTAAGGATTCCTTATTTTCACTGTCAATGACCTAAGTTAAACTTTGACCGATAGGCGTTCTTTTCTGACTATTGCACATCAACTGATGCCAAGAATGAAAAATATTTATGCTTCCTTCCAAGAGATATCGTCTTTACAGTTTTTCTTGCATGACCTCTAGTGACCTAACGTGACCTTTGTCCACCAGACACAGTAGGGATCTTTCTCATAATATGGTTAGATAATATGCCAAGTACGGGAAGTATCCGTCATTGCTGTCTGGCGATATCATGTTAACAAACCAAGGCAATACCACATACATGTATGCATGTATGCATCCATACATGCGTACGCACGTCTACGTGTGAATGCATGCATGCATCTGTATGAATACACAAGGAGTAGGCTACAAGAAGTATAAATTTGAGGGATGAGCTCCAGTGCAACAAATCAACCTCTTTCATCAAAGGAATCACTAAGTCGTTAGGCTTCCCGGTTTCTTACTTAGCTGAATGCTAAATTCGTAACAACCCACAGCTTACCTGTACCCCAGCTACAATGCTTCAAGTTTTCCTTCTCTACTAATCATATTTAAATGATAAATGAGGTAACTATTTTTTTAGTAAAGTTGTACACTGTGAGAAGCTCTGTATATCAGATGGAGCGGTCAAGAATCATCCAAGTAAGGGTCAACTAGGTTGCGATTTCTGCATAAAGTGAACAAAGCGGACTCGTCGTTTAGATTAAATTCATGAACTTAATAAAACTTTATTCTTCAATGGCACGAATTTTTCAAAGCTTCGTTACCACGAATATGAAAGATGAGTATGGCATACAATAACCCCTTCAAGAATAAAATTCCATTAACTTCTTGATTTTAATGTAAACGACGAGTCCGCTTAGTACACTAATACAAAAATAGCAACCTAGTTGACCCTTACTTTGATGGCTCTTGGCCGCGCCGACTAATAAAAGGAGCTTCTCAAAGTTTACACCTTTATCAAGAAAATTAGATTACTTAACTCATTTATAATGTAGTTGAGTAAAGAACTTATATCACATTAGACCACGATTCAACGAAAAAGTCATGACAATCGCAAATTGTTTTAAGATCACAAAACCACCAAAATTTGAAACAATCGACCTGGCAATTGATACCTTCATTGCTTCAAATACAGCTATCTTCCTCCACTCGGCCAATAAAAGCACTACAAGCCAGCTAAAGGGGAGAACTCTAAATCATGACATGGCCACATTTAATTTTTTTTTTTTCTATTTAAAATCGAAGCTGCAAAGAGATACGTTACAAGAAGTAAAATTATTAGGTTGACTACAAGGATAATCATATTAAGTCGTCCTGTAGGCAAAAGAAAAATATAATTATGACTTTTCTCATCAATTCATTACTAAGGAGGCATGTTTTTGTTTTTGATAAATTATATATGGTAATCATTATGACAGAAATATCAGGAAGTTAGCAAATATTTGGGCAAGGAAAACTGTTCAAGATGTTTTTCACGTTACAAAAGGATATCGAAAGGTTTGTATACTTTTTTTTGTCCATTTATCAAACAAAACACTTTATAACGATTTTCCCTCATGTAATTCAACACAAAATTAAGAGAGTTTACGAATATGGTTAAAACCTTTTAAAAATAGGAATGAACACCTTATTTAACACGCTAGAAGTGTACAATTTACAAGTAATTTGCATATTAAATCTGCTGTACAACAACGGGAAGGTGGTAGTTCTGCCCGAGGGAATTGTAAATCAAAGGTAGCGCAGATTTGCCCGACATGAGGGGAACAGGCTCCTAATGGTGGGCCAGCCACCAGAAAGCCCAGCAAAGGCGATGAGTGCAACAAGGAAAGTGGAACCCAAAGAAGTCGGCACGAGAAGGGCGCCGAAATGTTTCGGCAATTAATATAAACATTTGAAAATCTGGGAGTTAATTTAAAAAATTGAAACATTTGAATCTTTATGACAGAAACTTTAAAACATTTGGGTTTTTCTTAAGGAAAAATGGAAAATATTTTGGTCTTTATTGATGAATCTGCCCTTTCTATTAACAAAATCCGACAAATCGTTGGGAAGGCTGAAGTTGGTATTACATACTTTACCCTACGTACGGATTAAGGCTAATTGGAGAGTTTCCCCGATGAGCTTAGGGATCAGGCTTTCCCGACAGGGGACCGTGGTCCCCTCACCCCCGCTGGCCCAACCTCTGTTGCTAATAATGAAAATTCGAACAGTTTTGTGATTTCAAGAAAATTTCATGTAGAGTTGTAAGAACAACGTTGGTTGTTGTAAACTTGCAAGAATTATTTATAATATTTCCTAATGTTGTCCTACCTTGATGTGTTGCTGTGAGGTGGCACACACACATATTTTGAGCTGTTGTTGTGCTGCTGTAAGTTGTTCTTGGTACAACGGTTATTAAAGTAGTAGTTGGTGTCCCACCTGCAACAAGATTAGAACAACCTTCACTTGAACATAATCTTAAGTTTACGATTTAGTGTTTCCAGGCGTTACTATGGCCACGGTAATCTCGTTCATTTAGGTTACCTGCTTAATGTTCATTACACGTGATATTGTACACATGCTAAATACCAAAAAAAAAAAAAAAAAAAATACAGATTAAATAAAAGCAAACATGTAATTAAAAAGTGAGTATGAAGCTGCAACAATTCATTTTGCAGAATAAGCTAAATCAGTATAAATTTCCCTTTATCACATACATGACGTTTCCAAACATAAATATTCATTACTGGAAAATCAGATTTCCCACAGTGCATGAATAATACCATTCAGTGACGAAAATGAACACATCTCTAGAAAGTCGTACATGAATTAGGATACCAGGGTCTACCAATTCAAATTTAAACTACTCTTCTTTTCAAAGTTCTTTCCTTGCTTTCATGTAGAGAGCATTATTGTGTCTTGTACAGAGGTAATTCTAACGAAAATGTTTATAAACGTATGTGAATTGCTCAGTGATAAGAATGGCCTATTTCCTTATCATTTTTAAAAGACGAGTACATAGCAAAATTTGAATAGCGATTTGACTATTGACATTTTCATCTTAAATATTATCGCAATAATGTTTAAGTGAATTGTTCATGTTGATCGTATCATGAATATTTTTGATCACCAAAGTGAGGCAGACCTGTTTATAATAAACTTTAGCATGGAAAACAAAACCGTTCCTCATGAAGGCTTACTTACTAAAATTTAATCATGTAGCAATTGAATATAGCATCTGGTCATAGAAGAGACCTTGAATAGCTTCTCATAAGAGGGTGTGTGCTTGTATGTGTGCTTGGGTGTATGTCTGTGTGTAGGGGCACCCCCAAATCGAACTGATTCCAGGGAAAATCATGAAACGTGAAAAGTGTTCGATTCCGAGTCCGCTTAAGAGCTTAGGAAACTTTTAATTCCAGATTTTCTTTGGTGTAAGGGTACGTACACAACAAAACCGAAATCTGCTGTGTTTTGCGGGCGGGACGCCAAATTTGTTATCAGAGAACGAATGGGGCGATTTGATAAATTTTCATTGAAATAAAATTGCCCCTCTTTTGTGTTGGAAAAGACAATTTCGCGTCCCGCCCACAAAACGCAGCAAATATCGGTTTTGGTGTAAACGCACCTTAATGTGGGCAACGGCAGATCCAGAGGGGACAGGGCGGTAGTTTTTGGTCGACCAACAAAATATATAAAAATATAAAACTCAAAAAATCAGATCTAGACCACACATTTTATGGGACATTACGGTGTACGAGGTATAGTGAGGTGTGTAATGAGGTCAGTCCAAAAGAAACTGAATCATCGTTGGCGAACAAGAGACTGTAAAAACTGGACGCTTATTTAGACGTCTAAATTCTGTGTTTACAAAATGCCTCATCTCCCTTCAATTGAACTGACAAGCTCTGCAGATAGGCCTAGTTGGCTAGGTTCATGCGCAATGGGGGTCTTTAAAGATTATGTCCCAGCGATGTCCTTGCTCTGGCAAATTTTGAATGCGAATGGCAAGTCTGGTGTGGCTCCGCCCCTGCGGGCCCTAACGAGGGCACCTGGACCCCACGCGATAATACTCGCTCGTGGTGCATCTAAGGTTCACTTCGTTACCCCCCCCCTCTTACAGCATGTGCTAGATCCGCCCTTGAATGTGGGGCATTTTTCCACCGCGGTTTTAACCCATTAAATTTGATGGATCAGCTAGTGTTATGAAACGAAAAAAGTGCTCACTGTTCTCGTTAGGGCTCGTGAAGAAAGTGAAGACATGATTTCCACACACTCTCGAAAGTGGGGAACATATTCCCCCATACATGCTGTCGTGTGTGATCCCGGATGAGTGTTTTTTTTTTTCAGGGCGAACAGCTCAAACTTTTTACCCTAACCCTAAATTTGACATTAGCCTGAACATCATATTTAATTTTTCCATGATGTCTATCAAAATTTTTCAAATCTCTCCTCTTGTCCTGGGGAAAAACTTCGCAAACCGGATAGGCAATATCTTCTAACAAATTTGCAATGAAAATGTGGTATTTAATGGAGAGTCCTCTGATAAATCTCTTGTTTCTCTCAGCCATTTCATGGGGCGCTGTGGCTGGTCCTCTATTTTTCATCTATACCAATGAATTATACCAACCAACCATCAAATTGCAACCTTTCTACCGGCCACTGTATCTTTTAAAACCAAACTAAGTCCTTTACTCACACGAGAACACTAAATGACTTTGGCAAATTGCAATAAAGACTCTACTTAGCAGATGAACTTCCAGAAGACTAAGCATTTTATACTCAAGGAAACTTCCCTGCTCGTTTCCTAGATTTGCTTTCCCTAGTTTTTCCTAGCTATGCTAGTACAGTTCCATAAGCGTAGGAAGCAATATGAAAGGGGGGGGGGGGCGGAACAATTTTTGGTCTGTGCACCTCGCCCTACCCTCTAGACCAAAACATACATTTTTGATGGGAAATTTTTCGGCTATCTCTACCTGAAAGAGCAATTTAAAAAAAAAATAAATAAAATGAACAAAACTAAAAGGAACATTTGTATGCCATAACTCATGTTAAAAAATGAAACTGCACATTGA
>WURT03652231.1:0-10693 GCA_009936505.3 Holothuria glaberrima
ACTTCCATATCAAAATTTCATAAGATATGAGTAAACTTGCTAATGGTTTATGTAGTCTAACAATTTACTGTTCACTTGCTTCGCGCAGTGTGGTTCTGATTTACCCCAAGAACTGAATAAACAATTCGCTTAAACAAGCAAGATGAAAAGATTTCCTAAAAAAGTAAAAATTCTTGGAATTATATCCAACTCAAATTTAGCAATAAATGTAGCACCATTTTGCATCTAGCCCACCTTACGTGAGCAAAAATTTTCCCCTCCCTTAGACCCCTCCCCCAGAACGGCGATTCGCATATGGTGAAAATCTCCCCCCCCCCGTCTTTGGAGATGAATCCACGACCTTGACTTGGGGCAACTTTTGGAGATTCGGGCAAAAATTTACTGCCCCCCCCCCAAATTTGAAGAGTGCCGTACGCTAATGATACATGGTATCCACTCCCAGTAACTAAAGAGTAAAGACTTAAACGCATTGGCAATAATAATTTGGCTATGCATACGATAGGTAGACGATGACAGCATTATAAGAACTACCAGTTTTCCCTCTTACCCCCAGCCACCCTAGTCCACCAGAAAATATTAATTGCAGCTTTATTTTTTTTTTGTGTGTGTCAGTCGAGCAAGTTATTTATCCTGCAATTTCACGCCAAAAATAAAACATGTTTCTCTTCTGAGCAGCTGCCTCGTAGTAATTACCATGGATGATAACTTTCATCTAAGGTTCAACCCAAACCCTAAACAAAAAAGATGCTCGGGCTTCAGGAACAAGCTGTTTATCCTATATAACATACGATCATTTTAGCTGTGGTGACGGAGACATTCGTTGTAGGATTACGTCGCGCAGAGTTCTTAAAATCATCATCATAAAGCAGGGTTGTATCGCCCACCCTAGTCTGTAATTAAGGTCACTTTATAGTGTAACCATTATGTGCACCAATGACGATTGAGCATTTCTGTAACTTTTAAATCATAACATTTCTGTAACATTCCTGTAATTTTTCATTTCCGAGTGGACTGGAATTGGCTAGAATTGGCTTTGAGTCCGACTCTAGGATAAATCCAGTCTGGCCAGCACCAATACCAGTACCTTCCATTCTAGGCCAATTCTGAAGCTAGTAAAATACCTCCTCATGTTCGAAATTTCGTCGGAGTCCAAACTTGGACGTAACAGCTGTCACAAAGGTCCCACTTTTAGTACGAATTTCAAATCGGAAGCTAAATGGCTTTTGTTTTTGAAAAGCTTTAACAAGGTACTGTCTGTAAAAGGTGGCGTTGTTTCCATACCTTCTACATCAAGAGGGAATCTCATGAAGGTAGTCGCCGTGTTCTGCACACAACAGAAAAATTCTTGTCAAACCGATCAATCCAGTCTAACCTTCGTTCCATCATAGCCATAGGCTTAAGCCCTCTTTGGAAAATGCGGAGGTTATAGTATGCTTCATCCCACCTTATTTTAAGGACACCTCTTACTTGTCCCTTTCTGAAATATATCAAACTTTTAAAAGAACAATTCTTTTCAATAAATGTACCTTGGTCCTTGGACCCATCCCGGTAATAACCTTACCTCACTAAGGGCCTTAGCCTGTTACAAGTATTATTAGTACTTAGTATTATTGTTGTACTATTACAAGTATTATTAGACCCATAACTCGCAGATTGCGATTGCTTCACGTTCAGCATCGCCCCAAACGTAGCGTAACTTACTTGCTAATTTTTCCACATAGGTTAAATGCCTAAGGATCAAAATCTCATTTCATTAAGTCAAACTTTTCAATGATAAACCTTACAAATTTCCAATAATCCCATTTTTCAAACCATTACATGATCCTAAGATAACGTGAAAAAGCCGACGAACTGACTATAAGATGTATTAATAAATGGCACTTTACACAAAAGTTACAGCCAGGGGAGGTGTCTCGGGAGGGGTTTTCCCTCCCCTTTGGACAAATTTTCAATATTGATTTGAACACTCCTAAGATGAAATGAAGTTTTTGAAGTCCATAAAATCTCTGCAGAGTATTGGCAAACTTGTGGACATAAAGGCGATGGCTTTGCATGTGCACTTTGAGTATTGAAGGAATAATATACTTTACAATCTACATAATGTATGCGAATAACCAAAAGTTGGCGATTGATTGTCAAAGTATTATTAGTACTTAGTATTATTGTTGTACTATTACAAGTATTATTAGACCCATAACTCGCAGATTGCGATTGCTTCACGTTCAGCATCGCCCCAAACGTAGCGTAACTTACTTGCTAATTTTTCCACATAGGTTAAATGCCTAAGGATCAAAATCTCATTTCATTAAGTCAAACTTTTCAATGATAAACCTTACAAATTTCCAATAATCCCATTTTTCAAACCATTACATGATCCTAAGATAACGTGAAAAAGCCGACGAACTGACTATAAGATGTATTAATAAATGGCACTTTACACAAAAGTTACAGCCAGGGGAGGTGTCTCGGGAGGGGTTTTCCCTCCCCTTTGGACAAATTTTCAATATTGATTTGAACACTCCTAAGATGAAATGAAGTTTTTGAAGTCCATAAAATCTCTGCAGAGTATTGGCAAACTTGTGGACATAAAGGCGATGGCTTTGCATGTGCACTTTGAGTATTGAAGGAATAATATACTTTACAATCTACATAATGTATGCGAATAACCAAAAGTTGGCGATTGATTGTCAAAGGCTACACCCCGCAGTGAGTTGAAAGCACTTCTAGTGTTTGTTAATGTTTCCTTGGGCGTCGACCCTTGGGGGCAGGGCGACTGGCACGTCGCTTCATTTTTTGAGGGGGCATAACACAAAATGTCCTCCAACGTTTGGTCTCGAAGAGTCATTCAAATATATCTTCATTACCTTCAAGTTGAAGAGAGACCCAACCAAACATTCGCTCTCAGTGAGTGCAGATTCTTCGCAACAAGCATTAAAATATTTGGCCAATTTTCGCACTGAGGAGTATCGTTGTTTGAAGTTTTTCCCACATTTCTTTTCTATATACCTGCAACCCAAAGTCCCACCTTTAAATTTAGCTAGTCTCTGTGAAAGTAATGAATTTCATACACAATTGTTTAGTTGTTCTCTTGTACTTTTCTTAAACTGGTTGTTTGGTACGGCCAACGACTCGCGGTGGGAGGTTTGAACATCATCTGGCAAAAAGGGATGGGAACAAGTCTATCAAAGGTTAATGCCACCTCCCTAATTCGACGCAAAATAGGCTATTCCCGACAGCCTCAGCCACCCCGACACCCAGGGCCAGCCTCACCGACAATTTCCGGAATTTGCTCTTAACAGGAGAGAGTATTTTAGGAGCGCCTGTGGAGTTTTGTTTTGTTAAGGTTCTTCCACAGTTTGTTTACCCAAAAGTTTTTGCGTGCTGTGCATGCTTTGTAATTCTACTAGTCCAATTTTCTAAAATTTTTTGGGGAAAAATGTTTTCACTGATTCTCTACCCGGAAATTGTAAATACGCTTTTTCCCGTGCTTTTTCAATTTTTTCTTACAGCTATTCCCCGCGTACGTTTTTGTACCAATCCATAGGAACTCTAAACTTTTGATCACTCTCGTGGTTTAGGCACAGTGTACGCGATTAATTATCACTATCAATGCGCCATGACCTATACAAGAATGATTCAAAGTAAAATAGTATTTGAATTTTTAAGCAGTTATTTACGGTATTATGAAAATCAAAAGTAAATTACTCCTTCAGATTTGAGAAAATATCGATGAACAGATTTATCTTTATCTTGGTTAAGACATGAGTAAAATTTGTTCGCCAAGCCTCATTAAATAAGGGCGCATGATAGCTAAACGTTGCACCTTCACTGCCCGAGTTTTCAATTTCTTTTTAAATGGACGAAACTCTGAAGAAAATGGAGGGCGTACGTACAATGTCCAACAAATATTTTTTAGCTAGGAACTATAGGTATAAGAATGTTGAAAAGAACTAGTTTGAAAGAGACGCCGTATACATTTCTGCCATCCTTTTAGTCTTCCAGTTTTCCATTACTACGGCAACATGGTCTTAACCCTGAGTTTTTAAATGGCGGCCCACGAGCCACACCTTGCTCGCATTGCAATCCAATCCGGCCCGCGAAGAAATTGCTGAGATTAAAAACAAATATTGAGGGCTGAAACATCAAATGCCCCAGCAATCAATCCTTCGGGCATATGCTAGTGTAAACAGAAGCATATAATTTTAATTACTTAAAATTAAGGGCAAAAGGCAAAAATCAGCAAACTCTTGCAAATCTCCTCTTATTGCATTACAAGCACCTCTGAAGATGTTTTGAACATAACTATTACGAAAAATAGGTAAAGCAAGAATGTCACAATTCACTAACAAAAAATACTGTCACATGATCAAAATAGGCCATTCATGAACCACAGTGACGGGGCATACTAACTCTGATTGTGGTGACTACACATCAAGGTTCATTACCTTTCTTTTAGTAGTCATGTGGAGTCGTTTTGGTCAACACTTTTTTTATTTTTTTATTTTGTTTTATCATGGTGAAGTGATACTGCTGTCAGCTAATTACTTTCGTATTAGGAGGAATTGATAAGTACGCAAACTGGAAAAATCAGAGTAAATGTGCGGACTGGGGTTACTGATGGCCCGGCCACATGCCTTTTCAATTGATTTAACTTTACATTTCGCGCTCCCTGCGCGCTCTCCTATCAAACGTTCACTCTGAAAAGGTTAAATCATTTGCATAACCTGGGTCATGCAAGCTTCAATCCAGGCCGTGGCTTAATGTGCTCGATTCGTCTTCCCGAATGTCAGGAGAGCAGTAATTATCAATGAGAATACTGACAATTTCTTTGTCCAAATTATGACTGTGAGGTCCTTAGCAACTGGGACACTGCATGTAAAGGTCCTACCCTTACCCGCAATTGTACCATGGCCTCCGGTGCTCGGCGCATGTGAGAACATGTTCCTCACGAATGAGACACACTTTTGCAAAATTTTCACAAGAGTAACGAGTAAATGTATAAAGAGGGTGGGCTAAGGAGTACAAATTAACCAACAAAACAACAATTGTACCTACAACACATCAGTCTTGGAACAAATGTGAGTGCCCTAGATGTGAGGTGTTTGAATATATTTTGCTCAAACTGAAGGTTTGGTTAACGGATATAGGGCCAACCCTACATCACCAGTCCCTACAGGGACGCCCTTGCATTCCACAACTGCCTCATGCAACATCCTTACCTACCCACACGCCCAGTGTTTAATGAAATTGGTGGGCGATCCTTCCGAGATAGCAAGACATGCAAATCAGTGAGGGTCTTGAAAGGGGAAAGCAAGGTAGGCCCTGGTAGGCCTAAAATTTTCTCTTGTTTGCCTTTTTCTTATCTCAGATATTCATTTCTGAATTATGAGATCTAAAATGAAGAATATATGTAGATACAACTTATACAAAGCTTGTTGAGAGTAATTTCCGACAATGTGGGAGGTGGGGGTGTACACACTTACATGGCCCAGTATTTTCGTTATTACAGAGGTAATGGTCCAATTGTGATACTTGTAGTCATATGTCTAGTGCACTTCAAATGGAATGTAAAGATAGTCTAGTCATTTCAAAATGAGTCCCCCTCCCCACCAGAGGAAATTACGAACCCGTCTGTGGCCCGCGAGATTTTTCTGATGAAAACTGTGGCCCTCCAATGAAAACAATAAACCATGATCTAAACTGTGTTCCCAAAATAGTTTTTGGTGTTAAATTGGTAGGGTAATACCTCCCGCAGACCCAGGGGATTCCCTTGAAATGGTGTGCTACTTCAAAGAAATTACTGAGCGCTTAGCAGTGAAATGTTGCGCCATTAAAAAAGCTGATTCCTCCCAAAAGATATTGGAAGGAAACCCAGTACATGCGCATCAATCTCAACTTGTGGAACATGTTTGTAATTTTTTATCATTTTAAGTGGCTGTATGGTGCACAAGGCAAATAGTTGCTTTGTAAAGAAGTTTCAATTGTCAATTGTAAAAAAGTGTTAGGTCTTGAAGGTTTCAATTGATTATCGACTAGGAACCGGTCCTCAGAGCGACATTGAGGTACCGTTCTGCCCCGAGAGGGCGGCTTTGTGTGGGACTGGAAGGTTATAAGCAAAGATGCTTCAAAAGATTTGGAGTATTAACAAACTAATGGATTTTAAGTTGCAAAATGCCTTTGAATGTGCCCTAAACCTGTAAACAGGAGACAAGCAGTTGCAGTGTTTTGTTAACACTTGTCTTGAAATTTCCTGGGAAGTAGTTTACTTGTCCTCCAAAGCCGTTTGGCCCTTCGTACGGCCCAGCCTTAGGCAAAATGACTTGAGGTTGCGTTTTTAGAGGGGAGATCATTACGGGGAAGGGAGCACTCGGAAGTAGATTGATCTAGACAGGGAGCTGCCTGATCTAGATACTTTCAGTATTGCAAACTGATGATAAAGTCTTGCTGGTGTGGAAACGGGATAACCATATTGACAAATTTCCAAACGTTTCCTACTTTGTCACTGACAACCGTCATGAAGTTGTGTAAACAAAGGCAACGTAACGTTTGGGGGTTAACCCTTTTTCCGTGTGGTGGGGGTATGGGCAAGTGGCTATTTTCTTAAGTACTTCTACACAAACGTCAACGCTTTCTTGCACTTTTTGAAAGCTCATCGCTCTAGTCAAGATGCAAATGACAATTTGGTGCGACAAGTCAGTCAATTTTTCTCCTTGAAGATGATATTTACAGATCGTATTATGACTGAATTTAAAACCAAAGATGTAATTACTGTTATATTTAAAATAAATCTGAGAACTGAGGTATTTCGGAAAAAAAATTTTTTTTAACGATTTATTAATCACTTTGAAATTGCATTGACAAATCAAATGGGAGTGCAACGTTATTTCAGTCACAGTAACTGCTGAATATATCTTTGTAGTCTTGTTATCATAAAGACATCACTCAACTCTGTTACAACCGTAAGCACACTAAACAAATTGTATTTATTTTCAGCAATTTATAATAGTATCAACTTTAAAAGGTATTATTAAGAAAAGACATTACACTTTTTATTACTTGAAAAATTATTATTCAATTCCAACGTCAATCGGGTAAGGTACAATAGAACTTAATTAACTAATATTGAACGTATTTGTGAATATGAGTTTGGTTGTACCATGATTACATTTTTACTTTTTTAGTAAGATAATGAAATGTTTAGACCCCCGACGGCTAAAGAAACGATTTTTTTCTCTCACTATGACAAAGGAAAAGAAAAACGATGCACAGAAAACGGGATTTAAGCTTGTTTTCATGTTGTTGTCCTCACACAAATATTTAGAGAAACTGAAACCACAAGAAATTATCAAGGTATTTGGAAGAAAAGCAAAACATGCAGAAAACTTCAGCATAAGCTTACTTGGCAAGAGAAGGAACAGCCTTCCATTATAACAGTGGTGTGATGTACTATTTTTGTAACCCCAACACCGAGACCACAAGGTGAAACCAAACATTGCTGGACTAGTAACAGAAGTTCTGTCTCCAGAAGGAACACTGCACTAAACATAAACGACAGCTCTGCCTTCACACCGCAACATAATGAGACTGTCTTACATAGGTGCTCCCTACCCTGACTGAAAAAACAAAAATACTACACACAAAATGCCAAGAAGCAATCACAAATGAGCAAAGTCAGCAGATTCACTGGTACTTCTGTGGACACTAAGTCTGGTGTGCAACTGACTTTGGCGAACGCAACTTTGTCAGCTAAAGCAACCAATTTTGATTGCAACAACAAAATGCAGGATAAACTGCACAAGAATAAACAATGTATTATGTTTGTATATGATCAAAGCAGCGAAGTAAATGACAGGAGGCAAGAAAATTCAGCAATACTAAATGCAACAACAAATACCCACATACATGTAATTGGCGTCAATCGGGGACACACGTTTTTAACAGTGAAAATGTGGATATCCCCAATTAGATTGTATCCACACTTGACTAGGGAAAAAAGCTTCATGTCCCCGATTAACGCATACAAACACACTCATACACCAACACATGATGTTTCCTAATGATAGGTTTACAACATGGAAAATGGGGAAAACGCCAAATCGCTTCAAACTTAATGGGGCACAGACTTTGAAAGATGCAAAATCTAATTTCAGGGCAAGTTTTGCATTTAGCAATAGGGGATATGCCCACATGCTGGTGTATCCACACCTGCCTGAAAAAACGCTCATGCATGTCCACGATTTACACCGATTACATACGCAATCTTTCTGACATGATTAAACAAAGATAAAGCAACTCATAGAGTTTTACATGCAGGGAACGTAAAGACTGGAAAGTACAGTAGAATTATACAAGGGTCTCATAGAAGGTCCATGAGACGAGGAGTAACTGAAAATTTTAATGATCTGAATACTAAAATTTACTGCTTTTTTGCACCATGTAAAGCACCACCTACCTTATTATACACATTGCCAGATACTTTTACTACAGTTATGGGGTAGGTACATGCAATTAATTGCAGCGGTAAATGTTAGTATCTGTGCATGCCAGAATGTGTATGTGCTACCTATAGAGCAGGGTATAGTCTTTATGTGTGTCACTATAAATGTTGTCGGTGTGTGTTATGTATATGGACTACACATGCAGTTACCAATTGGTGGATACAATACATTATTTGAAGAAAAGTACAATGATAAAGACAAATTTGGCTATGTGGGTGGTACATTCACATACATGCACAGATACATACATTCACATACATACACAGAATCAAAAAACATATCAATGTTCCCAAATATTTACTTTGTTTCTCAGTCTAAATTGATGAGTAAAATATAGGACGCTATCATCAAAAAATGTTGCATGTGTTTGTTGTTTTTGTTCTTGTATTCTGTATACAAGCCCCCAGTTGCTCTCACTGACCATTCAGTTGTGCCCTTCTCCCCTCCCTCCCTCCCCCCCCCCCACCACCACCACTGAAAATCCTAGAGATGCCAATGGTTGTATATGGAATTATTTATTTGGTTGTAGCTGAAACCATCAAGGTCATGAAAAGAATTAACTACTAATGTTTAATTGATTGTATCTGTTTTATGAGCTCGTCTTCAATTCATTTTCATTATATTTTTATGATTTGCTGAATAATATCAATTAATCAATCAATCAAAGGAAGATAAATCCTGAAATGATCAAAGAACTGGTAATCAATGCCTATGCACAGAAAATGCCCAACAACCATAAGAATTTCTCA
Organism: Holothuria glaberrima; assembly: GCA_009936505.3. Lineage (NCBI taxonomy): Eukaryota > Metazoa > Echinodermata > Holothuroidea > Aspidochirotida > Holothuriidae > Holothuria > Holothuria glaberrima. The sequence continues at coordinate 9,248 of WURT03652231.1, forward strand.
CTTCTTTGGACATAATTTTGTCATAGGCCATCTTACAATGCTACTAAGTCTACGATTTTTTTGTTCACAAATGGGTCGCTACAACTTCCACAAGACAGCTTCCTTCTTGACTTCAAAAAGAGTTTCTCTAATGGAGACTACTCTGAGCTACAGGAATAAAGTATACAAATAAAAAAAAATGTGATATCATCTCACTTCTAACAAATTATATCTTTAATTCACCACTTCTTGATACAAACTAATCACTCATGCAAACACACTGTACTTCTTTCTTCTTTTTGAAAGATCTCTTCTTAACAACTTTGGTATACTTTTAAAATACTTTCCATGAATATTTTGTGTCCAGGCCAATATTAAAAGGCTAAACATGGAAATATGTTTTCCAAGGTATCGACCACTTGAGTTATCTTTGTTAACGTAAAAGTATCATTTGCCATTTTCTAAAAAAATTTGAAAGATGGAAAATGTGCTGCTACTTCATGAAAATGTCTGAAAGTTAAAAATTTCCTTACTTCTCCAAAATGTCCAACAATGGACATATTAGTTGCTACTTTCAGAACATTTCAGACAATGAAAGTACTAATTGCTACTCCAAAAAAATGTCTGACAGATGAAACATTATTTTCCTTGTCTATTGCAATGTGAGACTAGTGAAGTCTTAGCTGCCATGGAATGGAACATGTCTTTCAAGTGAAGATTAGATTTCATACAAGGAATACAGGACTCGAAATAAATAACAGCAGCACCGACAGCCATGGCTGTCGTGCCCTTACTGGCGGCTGTGCTGCCCCTCACTAAATGTCCTATGAAATAACATAGACCAACAGCCCATTTGCTCATTTTGGCTGTGCCCTTTTTCAAGCTTATTCGAGCCCTGGGAATAACAATACTTTAATATATGAAGACCTTGATGCAAAAAACAATCTTCAGAACAAATGATACAAATATTCTAAATAGCATAAAAAACTTAAAAAAGAAACAACCAAGCAATAACTAGATGTAATAAAAAAAACTAGCAAGATGTTATCACCCAAAACACTTTTTCATAAACCCTTGAGTTAAATCTATGTACACCAAACAGTAAGTATTTGTTAGGCACAACTGAGAAGGCTTGCCTTATTGTGGGTCAGCAGCATAAATTTTACACAGAGTGTTATAATAGGAATCAGAACATAACTGCATATATGTACATAATCAAAGCTTAATGTGTCTCAAAGGAAGGCAAGGGACAGAGGGTGGTATCTGACCTGCGAGGGATACACTTCAAATATATTTCAAAATATTGCCCCTAAAATGTGTTTGCCCTCTAGAAGCTATCTGACCCCCCTTCAGTAACTTGTGTGGCTACAGGCCTGAAGTTAGCCACACAAGATCTACTAATGGCAGATGTTCAAAACTTTCATTTCATAGAATTAAAGAGTCAATTTCATCTTCCAAAGCCTCTTT
>WURT03652242.1:0-15864 GCA_009936505.3 Holothuria glaberrima
GTAGCATATGTATAGGGTTACCATCCGTCCCGATTAATCGGGATTGTCCCCTTTTTTAAAAGGAAAACTGAGCGTCCCGGCCGGGAAGACAAATCGTTCCGATTTTCTCGAAGACGAATATAGCTGATATATTTTTTATCATATTTTTGTGTGGACGGTAAAAATCCTCATGCTTGATCACTGTTTTTAGCCCGGAATATAAGGCTATAGCCCGAACTTCCGACCTGCACGTATTAGGCAAACAAAGCTGGTGAAATCAGCTTAAAATATTCCACAGTTTGGCTTCTCGGCAGATACCAAAATTTCTGATAAGAACCCAAATAAAATATCATTATGGTCGAGGGATCAACCGTAAAGAAACTATTTCTTGGTCATAATTCGAGATCGGGGAAATCCAGTTCATAAATTAGTAGGGCTGTCAATTTTCATAGATTTTTTTTTTTTTTTTGATTAATTGAGAAATTTCAGACTTGAGATCCATATTTTAAGGCTTCGTAAATACAGCTTAAAACACTCGGGAAGTGCCATTTCCGGCCGTCTGGGGGTTTTTAAATTCCAAAAATTTCCTTGTACGCGCCGCGCCAACCGATGGTGGCGCTCCGGTTAGATAGTCCTGTAGGCACTCAAACCACCTTCCTCCTGATCAGTCTTCAAAAGTTATGTCACACTTTCAGCTTAGAGAAACATGGTAACCCTACATATGTAGCACCAGATGGCATGTAAAAGACACCTAATTTTTCAAAAAAATTCTCAAAGGGGAGGGGAAACCCCTCCCTTTAGACACCTTCCCCAGGCCGGCGATCAAAGAACATACTGAGTTCCACCTCCCCCGTGAGAGAAATCCTGAATACGCCACTGCTTCTTGACACAGGCGTTGATGCATTTTTTTGTCGGGAATGTAGCCCGTTTTGTCGAGAAGAAATGTCCAGAACCCCCCCCCCCCACTCATCGATCCTTAGGGACGCCCCTGCTCACTACTACAGTGATGGAGCTCAATGGCGGGGAGGCAAGGGGCAACTGTTATTGAAAACTTTGTTAGGTACCATTAAAAAAAAGTTTCTTCCAAAGTCTGGACGTTTGCTCTCCGCCACACTTTTGACGGAAAACCCTGTATTAAGGGTCACTCAGGGTACTAAATGTACGTCATTTCACGCACCATGCATGATCTTTGCATGACCAATTCACAAGCCTACCCGACGTATGTGGGGAATCGGGATTCTCAAAAATTTTTCAGGGTGCTTTGCGTGAGCTCAGTATAAGTAGGTGTCTCGTCAGTACTGTTGTCCATAGTAGAACTTTTGTGGAATTGTCTCGTTATGACTCCGTTACAAAGATCAGTGCTTGAGTAAATTGCTCTTCTAAAACTCTTGCAAAGTCTCCTGTTGTTCACTTTCCCCACCAACTACTACCATCCTCGTCCCACGGTTATTATTTGAAATTTGCATTCAAGATAAGATAAATATTTCATAAGTGTTTCAAACTATAACTGGGGACGTAGGATGTTCTCTAGAAATGGTCCAGAGTGGCCGCAAAAGGCATAAACTTTAGGAAATATTCTTGGAAAGGAAGGTCCCTTAGTTCCCTGCCCTTGGCTTCGTGCCTTCGGCACTTGCGGTTAAATGCTTCGCCGGCGACACCTTACGAAGATGCAGCCTCCATTAAAATAATTGCTTCCCTGGCATTTTTTTACTGCGGACGTCCATGGCCATGAATCTGTAAGAACTACGCATAACAACTTTTCATTCATTTTGGAAAGTATTATACACATCACTCTCAAACTTTCATCGTCCTTACAAAATAATGCTTTAACCTGTCTTTTCGAAACTATCTTATTCTTCAGAGTAATGAAAAACTTGAGGAGTACCTTGTCCCATACCATTTCATCGACAAGTGAAACATGAAAGAAAGAATAAGAGACTAGGGAAAGTAGAAGCGCCTTTTAAAAGAAGAAAACAAATAGACTACAATAAAATGGCTTCTTGGGGGTGCGCTATTTTAAACTTTTTTTCGTGAACATTCCCGTAGAACATCTTGCATGTTCCATTTTCTTACAAACTCTTCTATCATTATATAACCATCCATAAGCCAATCCTCCTCCATCGTTAAAATGACCGTCCTGTCATTCTGATTGTTACTATTATTAAAATGGTCAAGCAACGATGCTTCTGATCTGTTTAGTCCCCTGGACGCCCACCATGGCGTTACCTCTGAACCTCTTCAAAATAGTACCCACTCAAGGAAATACTAACATGACAAGAGTTCAATGTATACATTTTACACATTAATGCGAATGGAAATTTCTACTAGTCTAATTGAAATAGACCTAAGGCTGACCTTTACTTAGTACGCAGTGGATCAAGCTTACCTGCAACACCCATGTGCTCATGGGGGTAGGGGGTGGGGGTGGGCCACCCGGGTTAATTAAGGTGCACTCAGGCCTGGATACCTTTTCGCCACGATACACTGTTTGCATTGTAATCAGGGGCGTCGATCCTCGGGGTCATGTCCCTTTCACTTTTTGATCCGGGGGGACGTAATGCAAAATGTCCCCCCCCCCCACTTTTCGCTACCGGGCTTTTACTTTTTATAAGTCATAATCATGGGTGCAGGAGCCCAATTTGATTTGGGAGGCTGTAACGACTTGCCCGAAAAATGTAAATAAAAATTTTTCGCGCGCTCCGCGCGCGTTCAACATATTAATTAATGTAGGTATTATAGCTATACATCGGGTTTACATTTCAGTGATGGCATGCCAATTACATTTCTATCAATTGCCGTGTTATATATTACCTTTCCATTTTGGCTATAAATTTTGTGCAAGTCCTTACAATAATGATAATAATCAGTGACGTAGCCAGAATTTATCTCACAGGGGGTCATGCATTATATTGTGTGATTACTGGTCTGGGAAGGGAAGACCCTTCCCTTTCAATTTTTTTGAAAAATTAGGTGTCTTTACATGCAATCTAGTACCACATAAAAATACCCCTTCACAGCGATGAAACAAATTATCAAACTAGTAATTCCCCCGCCCCCACTTTTGAAACTCGATCTGCGCCCCTGATGGTAATAACAGCTCCACAATGTACACCCTTTGGTAAGAATTTCCCAATCCACTTTCGCCTCGAGCACAATGAACAAAGCACCGGTATACGCCACTGAGCTCCCTGGTGTGTCGCCACGGCAGCCCGATCTGTCGCACCCCTTTGTGTCAAGCTGATATAGGGGACAGCGTCACAGTAACGGCCAGGGTGAAACGCTTTACTCAAAACTTAATTAAGAGCCACCAACAAACGCTTCTTGCTTGCTTTGTTTTATTGTAGATGTCTTCATATTGTATAGTTTTTCCCCTGAGACTGGCACGACTCAGTGGACACTAAACATTCAATATTAAACACAATGAAAGATCAAATGAAAGGACAGGGAACAGACACGTTCTGATCAATCACACAAATGACCTAAAGAACTTGCAAAATACGGTTTTCAAATACTCATTTAAAATGATTGGTACCGGCCCATAATATAGTCCTAGAATACATCCACCCCCTGCACCCCTCCCCTATCCCTCACCATCTTTTGGGCAAGAACGCGCGAATACGCTACCTGTTAGCATGTTTTGGCATACACTGTTATACTACGTACCGATCGAAAGTACAACACCCCAATCCTGTCTTTTGACAACTAACTGCCAGCAAACTAGGCTACACTTCATCTCAACAAATGTGATAATATAAAAAAACTAAACTTACACTATTGTGAACTATTCAGGAAGCTTGCACCAAAGGTCAAATCCAGCGGCAGCGCTGACTTGTTCTGGAAGACAGCGCGCCAGGCACCACATTGTTTTACTACAAATCCTTGCGTCCGCGTTTTTTGGTTCCCCTCCAGAAAGCGGTTGTGTTAGTTAACTTTTGCAAGCTCCCTATAACCGCATTTTGGAGAAAATGTTTATTTCCTACTGAAGCTAACCTAGAACGTTAACTCTTACTTAATAAAATAGTCAAGGTCACGTTCTTTGTTTACAACTTCACATCTCAAATTAAAATTTTCTTTAGAGGCTCCTAAACATGGCATACACAACAATGCACTGGTAACACAGGTATAAATATCTGGATAGAGTAAGCGTGGTGGCATGTATTTAAATGCCATGGTATTCACTTTCCATCGTGAATATAAGACTACGGCCACTTTGTGAATCCCTACATAAAGAAAGTAGGCCTATTCAATAAATCCTACGCATGGTTCTGCGTGACTGTTCAAAATCAACATAAATGCACTAGTTTTGTTTCTTATTATTAAATTGACGGTTTACTTTAGACATGCAAACGCTTTCCAAATGAACTTTCGTACTTTTACCTGCCTTGAATAGGAGACTTTCATCATTGCTAAATCCATCCACGGAAGATCGGAAGTGGGAGTATAAACAAAAGAGCAGTGACGTCACGCTATTATTTACACTCCCAGTTCCCATGGGTGCATCTTACAATGAATAGTCTCCTACTGCAAGGCTTCAGAAATGAAATGTTCTGTTATAAAAAGTCCAAAATACCCGGGAGTATATCTCGTTGCTCTGAAGAGTCTTTACATCATTAAGTCATTTGATACTTTACTAACTTCCAAAACATTAAAATGTCAGAGGTTGCAGATGTAAGTCTTAACGATGGGGATTATTTCTCAGTATTTTCAGATACTTTTCAAACCACAATTGCAAAGCTTTTAATCTTGATACTCAAAGCGCTCCGTCATAGCTTGCAGAAACATTTAATGGCAAAATTTAGCAAAATTTGCACACTAGTTTTAATAAATACATCGAAAGAGACTAATGGGTACAACTACATGATTCTTCAGTCTTTCTTCATCTTAAAATAAATATCTGCATTTTCACGAAGTGACTAACGTAATTCCATGTGCAGGGGGTAAGGGTTAAATATCTGTCACTTTATGGTACTGTTCAGTAGTAAGAAACAAGCCTTCTGTTTGTGTCTGTCAATTTTTCTCCCTAAAAGGAAGGGACATCACACATGGACACAGATCTAATCCGTGCTTTGACATCAACCCCCCCCCCCTCCAGATTCAGGGAGCTTGGACCCTGTCCGGCAAATCCTGGCAACACCCCTGCCACAATTTAATGCCTGTCGGCATGGCACTGGAATGAAATTTTCATATGAGACCAAATTTAACCTTAAATGTTGTGGTGGTCAACCAGTGAACCTGAATGGTATAAATGACTAGGCCACTTCCCAACAATAACAATGGTGATTATTATTACTGTTATAAATTACAGTTCTTCCACTCAGAGTTTTGAAACTATACAATTTTGCATATAAGTGTCATACCATAACTATAAATGTAAAGTTGTTTGACATAACACCTTTCACCACAACAAAGAAAAATGTAACAAAATATCCACATTATTACTTAGTAAACTGTCATGTGGAATGGTCACAAACAATACATATTCATAAGTAATATTAAAATGCAAGATAGGCTATAAAGATAATACTCTCATACTAAGAGGTAGAAAATGCCCTTGGGACAATCATCTACTGTACTGACACTGATAACAGTAAGGACTAAACTGAACATCGGGTTACGTCTTTAGAGTTCAATTTGCCTACTGGCTCAACATATTTTTCTACAATTAACTGGGGGCCATACATAGTCATCCATTGGGAGGGGGGCTGCTGCTGGGTCACTCCAAATAGTAACTCCCAGTACCTTACATTCACAAGGTTTGATTTTTGACGGTCATAAACCTCTTTTCGATGTGACGGTGGCAAAAACTAGTCAAAAACCCCTTTTTAACATCCAAAACTGTCAAAAACTCTGTGTGTGGAGGTACTCTGGTACAATTTTCAGAAGTTTGGCCATAAGACAACAGCATGAAATCACAACAGGCTCAACTAGCATTCAACTTCAAGTGTATACGTTTTGCAACAATTTAAGATATGACATTTGTATTATGAGTTACACTTTTTTTACTAACAAACAACAGCTTGTTACAGTAGATTTGATTGTGATTCTGTACCATATCAACACTCATACTGTATAACTCAATTTTCATTTGTACACTCATCTTTCTTCATTATTGTTTCACTCATGGTTTTATTTTCTTTTTACGTTCAAAAATACATTGTTTTTTAAACCTTCAAAGACATATAAATCAAGTGGATGAATAAAATTGTGGGTGCAGCCTAAAAGACTCACAGATCTATAATGATTAATTGTACTGTTGAAGGAAGATGGGTTTGCACTTTCCATTAAATTTTGTTGTGCATTTTTATGACCAGACTTTCAGTATACATCAGAACTGTTTCTACAGTCCTCTTGTGCATATGTACCTACAACACAACTTCTGTCCATACAGTATGCTGTGACAGCCAGCATGCAATTAGACATGTGTACCATCACATGAAAACCTTTGTAGAGTAGAAACAGGGAGTGCATTTAAAGAAACAATTTCGTATAATTCCAATTATGATTTCCCTTCCATGCATACATTTATAGAAAACCAAGGTAAGCTGTTAAATGCTCCCCTGGGAGTGTTTAGGGGACTGTTTTGTTTCAACCATTGTTGCATGATTATTAGGGGAGTAATTTACTGCTCTCAAAGGACTAGTGTTGTAAAATCAAGGAAAGTAAGCCCACCAGCACTTTTCATATATGAAGTTTGGATATTCATTATTCTCATGCTGAATTGAAGCCATTAGAAAGGTGATTATCAAACCTCACTTTTCTATTGTCTAAGTGAGGTATATATTTCCAACCCACAAGTTCAACTAAGGATTTTTTTCTCCTTTGTTCTAAAGTGTTGTTACATACAGAAAAATACCTGTATCAGGTGTTAAGTTTGTGTCCTTACTGAGGTCACAGATGAAATGAAGCAAGATATAACTGATAAAAGTGGTTTTAATGCAAACGATTCATCATGTAGAAAACCTACGAGCTAGAGGAGCAATGCTGCTGTTACTCACACATTGATGAAAGGTCAATAGACCTTTTGCACTGATGTTATAAAGTACATGTTAACTGCCATCTACTTGATGTACAGTACAAACCAGTGAACAGGTGTGTTCTCTGGTCGGACACACCTTGACTGCTATTTACCTGTAACAACAATATGTGCATAAAGTCTATAATAAAACACAACCTGCTCCTAATATGTTCACCAAATTTGAGATGAGAATAGTGAAAGGGCGAGGAGTGAAAAACGTCTGAAAACTATCTATGGTGCCACTGCAGGACTCCATAATATTACATATAAAAAATTTTTGTGCCAAAATAAAGCAATTAATAGAATTGAGAAGTAGGTTTCATAGTTTGAAGTTTACAACAAAATACTGAAATTATGGTTGATATTAATACCATCATGATAACTTTGACATTCACCTAGCTGAAACTTAGCATTGAAGGAAGGTTTTAAGCAAAAAAGTAATTTTCATAAGTGAAAGAGGAACTAAATCTACACAACTTGGTGAAACTTCCATTCAAACTGGACATTTGGCACTCAAGGTATCAGCAAATGAAGTTACTTCATTTGTGACCCAAAGTCTGCTTGAGGCACGCAGGAGTTATATCACTTCCTTACATTGATGAAAAATGTTGTTTCCTTTGTTTTTTCAGTGTGTTGTGTTGACCTTGAAGTTAATAGGGATAGGAGCTCCCCATTGTTTATTCCCAAGTCTCTTATGCATTCACATTCCAATTGTTAACATGGGATTATGAAGGAGAAAATTGGTTGTAAAGTTAAAAGGAAAACAAAAGAATGCTCACTAATGTGAGGTTAAGACATCATATGTGCTTGCTACAAGTTCACTTTGTGTTGAAAAAAAGTTGCAATTTTAACTGCTAATATCTTGAGAACAACACATCAGATTTCAATGCAAATTTCACCAAAATGCTTGGAAGAAGTACCCCTCTAAGAAATCAAAACGTGATTTGAGCTTAGACACTTCTTTAAACATGTATGAGAAAACAATTTATCCCTTACTAGGTGGAATTAACAAAGTCCAGAGCCATTGGCAGATAATATGTATGAAGTTAAGAAGTGCCTACTGGTACCTGTTGAAATTCCACTGGAACATATTGATGCTTGTTTCCAGTTACTGTACCTGTTCTACACATTCAAAACCTTTTCCAACAGGACTTTTTCCCTAAGTAAGGAACAGATGAAAGTCTTTTGCTATCGATATGGTATACAGACTATTAAATTTCAAACTGTTTCACATGATACAGCCAAAAAGTACCTTTTAAAACTTTGACATGTACAAAACTCCACAGCATTACCAACAGACAATTATGAATAATGTTGTTCAATGTCAACAAGGAGGTAAATCTTACATTTAACACAATTCTTTCCAAGTAGCTGTGGTGTCACATCTTATCCCAGATCCATCAGCAGGCCAACTGATTTTCCAGTGGCCCATGCTCATTGACTTGTGACAGACTGGCACCTCATACTGTAGGATGCTATGCTTGAGTCATATTTCTAATGAAATTTCCAAGTGACTTTATTTAAACCCTCCTGAGAGAAAGTTGACCATAATTGCAGTTGCTGCTCAAAAAGTTAAGTCCAAAGTTTTATCTATGACTGACATTTGTAGCACACGTGGGTGACTGGATGACTGACAGCAGTCATAGACAAATACTGTCTATTAAAAGTGTGAACATTCAGAAATGGACAATAAAGTAGAGGATGATACCAAACATCTTCTTATAAATGCTCCCACTCTAATAAACTGACCGACTGCATGGTCAAGTGGTTAGCGCAACCAACTTGCGGCTGGAAGGTTGGGGGTTCGAATCCTGGCTGGGTCATACCAAAGACTTTGAAAATGGAACCTACTGCCACTGTGCTTGGTGCTCAGCATAAGCAATGGAGTAGGGAAAACAAGCCAGTGAGCCACAACTGGAAAAAAGGCAGTGGCCGGCCTGACTTAAGCCAATTGGTTAGAAGCTGAGCTGTAAAATCTCATCCAACTAACTAACTAACCCACTCTAACAAATGCCACCTGTAAATTTTTGACAAATATGCAGTGTCAGCTGTGCAAGGCAAAACATTTGTTGGTAGAAGTCAAAGACAATTTCATTTTTTAGTAAAAAGGGATTATAACAACAACACTTACAGGGAAATGGCAAAAATGCAAAAAAGCCAAAGGATCAGAGGTGCCCTACAAGTTAACCTTCACCTCTACATCTAAGAAAATCCTAGCCCGATTGAATACACTAGTGTAGGCTTTAGCAGTAAGTTATTTTTTCAATTAAAATATACCCTTAAATAAACACCCCCTTCACAAAAATACAATGCTCCTGGGCCATTTATTAGAGTCCTGGGCCATTTATTAGAGAATGTACGGTATATTCTAAAAAGAAATCAAGGTACAGTACTGGAATCAAAACTCTGATACAATTGAAACAATTCACCAATAAATTCTCTACAAAACACATGATAACAAAATAAGGTACTTTTCTATAAAATAGTCTTACAACCATTGTGTTACAAAATTTACTTGGTTGCAATAGCTATCCATTTTTTGTTGAATTCATCTGTTTTTAAGCATTGTAACATAAACCTTGCAACATCTGCCCTCATCATCACGGTTGGTGCTCCTCCAACAAAATTACGTTCTTCATGCAGTATTTCTTTATCTGTAATACAGGAAATAATCAAAATAAAGGGTATTATTAAAATTATCTTGGTGACGTAAAGAGCACTATGACAGTGACCACACAGCAACTTTCATGATTATTTGGTAATACCTCTTCGAGGAGAGACCATTTATAGCATTTACAAATGTATTGCATGAAATGACTTTGGATAAACCTTTGGCCTACATTTTTTCGCAAAAACATCTGAAGGCCCCTCTTTACAAGATAATTATGGTCAACTTTCAGATTAATTCCCTTAACACTGCACAAGATGTTAATCTGCATTGTGAAAAGTGTATTGAGTTTGTTGTGTACAGCATACATCTACAGGCAGGAATTTTCACAACATATGTTACCCATGATAAAGGCTAGCATCTCTTATCGTGGTTGGGGAACAGGGTCAAGTGGGCTACAAAATTGGCTGGGCAGTTTCTGTTATAAAAATTGCACAGGCATTTATTTTTATCATGAAACATTGCTCATCTTATCACACACAGATGCAATTTCAGTAGCATACATGACATTAATACATTGCTATATTACTTTTTATATCTGAGTTTATTTAAATGTAAATAGCACTTTACTTTTTAGTTCACAATGAAAAGTGGTCCTTTACTAAATTTCACCAATCTAAAGTCAGCCTGGAATTGCAAAAGGTTAAGTTTTAAATTTAATGTTTGAGGGTCAGGAAGCCAACTGACTCATCTAGGGCCCTGTACCAAAGTGAGCATGGACGAATACCGGCGAGATTCGCCTGCTCTTTTCAACTAGTGCTCAGAGGTTAACCAGGCAGGCATGTACTAATCGCTCCCAATCCTGTTCCCATGGTGTATCCCCAGTCTTTAGCCACTTTCCCAAAGTCTGGGGGGCAGAGGTTCCTTGCTCTGCACCACAGCTTAACAGCTGAACACAGCAAAGCTCACAACTTCCTGAATCCGACAACTTCCTGAAACAGACAATCAGATATCCAATTAAAAGTTCACCAATTTAAACCCCCGTCAGCATCAATGCCAACAGCTATGCTGAACAAGTAAATTTCAGTCCCCAGAAAATTTTTAAGTGGTTTCACCAGGATTTGATCTGGGGAACTCTAGTGTGCAAGGCAGTACACTAAACCACCGAGCCAACTCCACCCACAAGAATATCAAAAGGACAGAAACCCTGATATACACCCAAAGCTTTCAGTGTGATATTCAGCATATGAAGTCTTCCTTGGGGAATTACTTCAAAAAGCTACATTGACAAGAAAAGAGTTTCAAGAAAAAGATTGTGATGTGGTTCTCCTTCAGTCCAGTTTGTTTTCATCCATGTTTTTAATTTGGTTACAGCTCAGAGTATGAAAGCCTATTTTTCCTTCTGTGTTGTTGTCCCTGACCCTCCTAATTTTACTTTACTTTCAAATATCTGTTGCTTTGCAGTAGGGTTGCCCTGCCTACTCATCCATCATCACCATTTAAATATTCACATGAGCTGAGGCCTCTAGGCAGCTATTTTATAACAGATTATCCTTAAAAATGCCACATTATTTCAAATGCAACATTTTCAACTCAAATTTCTTGAATGAAAAGCCCAGCTTACAATATCATGACTAGGGATACACCTTACCAGGAAAGTTGCCACGGAGAAAATCATGCAGGGGGAACTTTATCTGTGTTGGGGGTGGCTGAGAACAGAGGAGAGAACCCCAAACTTCTATAAGCCCTGTTGCATCAAACTGCCACTGCCTTCTCACACTAAGGTATAGACTGCATAATTAGGCATCTAACTGCACTTGACCTGTGCTTATGAACATTGCTTGATAAATAAAAACTTCTCAGGCAAAAAAAGGAACTGCACACTTTGTACAACCTCTCTGAAACTTTGCAGAATTTACTCAACAACCTGTATCAACACAAAAATGGTAACTGTTAAATCAGACAAACTGCATCATACATCAATCATTGCTGCAGTGAGGTATTCCAAGGCCCTCTTTGACTACATGTTTAGATTCTTGAGACGAAAGGATCAACCAGCAGGTGGACAGACTGACGGAAAGACAGATGACAAAATAAAGTATTACCTGTTTTAGGACCATTTTTGAGGCCAGGAGGCCTCACTGTTATGAAATCCAAATCCTGTGCTTCATCCTTTAGGTATGTTTCCATAACACTCATGTTGTCCAACACGTTACCAAGAACAAGTGGTCTTAAAATCCATTCTATTAGGAAGGGACCACGATCATTTGGATCAGCTGGAGAAAGGCAGAAGGAGAGTAAATTTTAGTCAGTAACCGTATGAGCTCTTAGCAAAGTAGATTTGGAAGATGTGATAGCAACATGGGTGTAAAACAATCTTAAGGTACTGTACATCCATGTTACACATGTATAGGGCTCCTGTCATTTTATGAAAACAATACTCCCTAACTTTTCTCCAAATTCGTCCAGATTAATTTTACACATTTCAGTAGTTCAAGTTTGATGTAGGATGCTTTCATTCACTGGTTAAAGCATTTATGTATGAGACCAAATAATCCAGACTGGCTGATTCCTCTTACAGACCAATCAAATTCCTTACATTTTCCTTAAAGGAAAATATTGCATTTAAAATGCATCAATATGGCATACAAAAAATACCTTTAACCATTATGAAACATTCAGTCTCAATAACAATCACCAGCTATAGCTTTACCTCCTGAAAATATTTTGTATTACAGGAGTAACGGACGTTGCATCATTTGAATTTTTGAAAGTTTGGGTGAGCAAATTATTTTTAAGCAACAAATAACTGAATTTCTTCCTAAGAAAGCCTTATTTCTTAAAAAGAAAAGCTACCATACTGCCTTATTAATGTACTGTATATATCTATTGATATTGGTTAAAAAAATACGAAATTTTTCTGGAAAACAAATGCAATATTTCCCTTTAACTGGAAAATGGGGCATCACTTCCAAAGTACAGTATATCCTGCTTCCCACAGTAAGGAATCCTACATGTACCGTAATTTCCAATATGACTACTCCTAACTTTACTGACTTAACAGAAGTACACAGAATGTCAACCCTTTCAGCTCTGAATCAAATCTGATGTACACCTTTTGCCTAAATTAATTTTCAAAGTCTTCCTCATTTCAGAAGCCTATTTTCAATGTTAAATAACTCTAGTCTCTAACAAAAATTTGTTTCAAGAAGACCTGATGAACAAAAACAATTAAACAGCTTAAGTTTTCCTTTCAAATGAGTTCTAATTAGAGGCATTCACTCTAATACACACAGAACAAAATACCTTTGAATAATTACGCATATTTAGGAAAATTTTGTACTGTTCGACAATTTTTTCATGTTTAGTCTTTCCTTAATAACTTTTTCCTTGTTTATGTTACTGGTTTGTCTTCTACTGTACAGCAGAAATAAAGCTTACTAAATTCTCTACTATGTGGTATAAAAATCAAATCTTTGTTTGAGGTATTTTCACGAAATATGCAATCCATTTGTCTACTATCATCATTTTCCTAATCCTGATTCTGTTGATAACATAAGCAGTACCTGGCCTTGTTATCAGAGTGCATAAGTAGCAGCCTAGCTTGCTTTGCTAGGACTAAGCTTCTACCTGTGTTACTTTTGATAACCTTAGGCCTTACATTACCTGTCTTGAATGTGCACACTTCTATCTAAAATGAAAGCTGAATACTCCCTTATAAATTCTTTTCAAAATTTGTATCTGTGACTAAGAAGTGCCTCCTTAACTTATTCCGGATAAGATACTGGGAAATTCTCAGACAGTTATGGAGTGTTTAGCCATTACGAACGGTAAATATTTCAAAACTTTTAATCAAACTTTACTACTATCTGTATCAAAATTCATGAAATCTAGTCTTCTTTTAGAATGGCATGGTTTCAGATCATTGTTGTGGGAGGGTGCATAGGTATATAAAGTTAATCAAGTGAGTCACTTGGTGGGTCTATCCTCTTATAGAGGAGTGGGGAACATAACTTGCCCAGTGGAAATATCCTCCTGCCATGCTAAAAGGCAATACCCATTAGACCAAAGGTTCACTAGGTCTAAGGTGCGCTACTAAAACTCTGCCCTGGGTTAGAGGTACAGTAGGGCTAGGATTCAGCCAGACAGATCAAGATTTATGTCTAGGATAAGTATTTACCTCTGGTAGGATTAGGGCTTAGAGTATTGATTAGAGAACTTTTAGTTTTTTATTAGTTTAGAGCAGGCTTCCTCAATTACTTGCCACATTTGAAATTTGCATTGATTCAATGCGCCAGTGATTGCTGTCCCGGTGGAGGGGTATAGGGTGTCCCCCTCCCCTTTTGGAAAATTTTTGTGTTTCAGAAAGGGCTCAGATGCAAAATGGTGCATAGTTTTGTCCCACTTCCCAAACAAATTTTTCCACAACATTTTCTTTTTTTCGTAAGCCATCTTGTTTAAGGTAACTTTCGAAAACATCTCAAAGGGGGGGGGATTTTGTGTCAGATTCAAGACACTACCAAGAAAAAGCAATTTGCACTTACTTAGTGGCAGATGTGACATTTAGAAGATCTTGCAATCTTGGATAAATTAAAGCACTGATTGTGAGCTGTGCACTGACTGTCTATTTATACTAGTGAAAGTAAACTTGAGTATCTTGGTTAGGAATTGATGAAAATTTTACTTTTCTGTGAGACAAAATAAATTTTTATTGGGCTTGTACAAGTTGTTGTTTAATTTTTCAATACTATTCTAGTATTTTCTGCTCGCCACCCCAAACCACATCGCGAGCCACGCGCCACCATTTGAGAAAGCCTGGTTTAGAGTTACTGTAGGATCTTCGGACTAGAAAACCTTAGATCTAGTGAACCTTCCATCTTGTGAACCCTGTAGAAGGGTGAATGCAGTGAATTGTGTCAAAAGTAACAGAGAAATGTACAGTATAACACTGTGCAAAACAATCAAAATGTAACCTCAAAATTATGGCTGACTAATTATGTCCAAGATTTCATCAAGTAAGCAGTGATTATAACTCACAAAAAGATCCCCAAGATGACATTATAATCAATTTTTTAATTGAGTTTTCTCTTGCTGCCTGGACAATATGCTTGATAGATTCTGAGTATATAGTGACATTCTTCAAAGTGCCTGCACCAAGACATGACATCACTGCATCACAACCTTCAAAATGCTCCTTCAGACTTTCTGTTGACAAGACATCACCTGTGACCACCTGTCAAATGAAAAAAGAATCATGTCACATGACAAGGTAAAACAGAAAGCTGTCTCCTTTCATTCCTAACCAGCCAACTCTCTAGTATTTGCTAATTATTATATAGAGAGTTCCATTAGGAAGTTAGTTGCATGTAACTGTTGCTCTATAGCCTACACACGATATTCATCAGACACATGGGCATATCAAGCCTGACTAGACGGAGAGTTACACTATTTTTAGGCTATAATCTTACCCCAGACAGTGATATTGTCCGTACTTAGTTTATTTCTATAACTCCTCCAATTGAAACAAAAACACCTGTTTAGTACACCTCCATGACAAGGCCACCGTAGTCTGAACTGGATTGCAAGTGTTCAAGGACAATGACATCACTGGAGAACCAGAGTGGAGAATAAACCAGAGTTAATATTTGAATGAATGTCAAAGTTCACTCACCAATTGAATTTAGAACCACAGGGCTTTTCCCACACAGGTTTGGGGGAAGCCACAACTCCTTTAAAGGGGGAATAGTCTCATCCGAGACACTTCCAATTCTCCCAACTAAGTTAGTTGTACAGTAGCTCTGCCCATAACTGTCTTTAGATTCTCCTTTTGCATGCACAAACATAGTTTATTGCTTTAATATAAGGCCATTATCCTGGTGAATATACAAGGCCCTAATGTATAATCAAAACACTTTCTGTGCATGTTGTGTAATATGAGCTGCTCTGCATCTTTTGAATTGTTTTAACTCTGATGTCAATCAAAGAGTAGTCACCAACTGAGACTTTTGCTTACCCCCAAATAAAAGTCATACTTGGGGGGATGCAAATCCCTCTTTAAGTAAATACTAGCTTTACTTATCACTGCCATACAGTACCACTAGTATATTTCCTGGAGGAAGGGAAAAATGCTTTTGCCAAGGCAAAGCCTGCATAACTCCAGAAATCTGCCCAAGATATAGGTTTTGCTGAACTAGATGCTTGGGTTATGTGGGTGAAGCGGGGGGGGGGGGACTGAGAGATGGGGGAAGTTGTAGGGGATGCA
>WURT03652253.1:0-18947 GCA_009936505.3 Holothuria glaberrima
CAGTGTTTGAAAGTGTCGTATCAGCATCGATGGTCTGTTGGTTTCTAATATTATTGCCTGCTTTTCTACTTGATATATTGTACTAGTAATCTTATCAAGCATTTGTGTTACCATACAGTATTTGCCCTATGGAGCAGTTAATTGTAATGTGATGTATATTCATACTGAAATCTTAATGATGTTTATTTATCTGTAATTCATGTATATTCATATTTATGCAGATTGTAAACTACCATATGTATGTGTGGACCAATCGTAAACTATCACGTATGTGTGGACCAATCGTATTACGAATTTATGTTAATATAAAAGGACTGCACGTGGTGCAGCGTCACTTCTCTTGTATGTTGTCAACAAGGAGACAACCTTTTACGTTTATATAATATCTGTAAATATATATGTTACTGGATCCAGAACCTATGTTTTCTTCATCTCTTTCTTTTGGACTCTTTTCTGTTCAGTCTTAATATTTAACATAAATTTTTGCATCATGATGGCACAATTAATGATTATACATCTTGGAATATGAGATGTGATATTCTAATGTTCTTTCAAAGGCTTGAAAAATATCCTTGTATCCCATGTTATAGTTGTTGGAATGTCTGTTTGCAAAAGAAAAATAAATAAAGCAATGAAATTTAGACTAGATGATGTTACCGTTTGAAACCAAATTTGACCCTTTTGGAAAATTCGTGTTGAAATGTGTAGGTAGAAAACGAATTTTTTCTTACAATTTTGAAAGGCTCGGGGCATTTTCGCAAACTTAATGCAGATTTATTAATGAAAAAACGTCATAGGGTATAGCCGAAGCAAATTTTGCCATACAGTTTGTACACACATGCTCGCGCGCAACGTAACATCTTGCCTCCAAGTAAAATGGCGGTCCCCATGGAATCACAGGGGATTTACGTACGCGGTATTAGAAGTCCGCCCTCTATTCCTATTATCCTACTCTATGGCAAGGATCCATATATGTATATCGTCTGGTTCAGTTAAATTAGGGGGAAACAGATGTTTATTATCCCTGTCATTATCCTGAGAATAATGGCCAACTTCATTCTTAAAGTTTTTGTCACAATTGGGTGAATCATAAGTTGGATGGATAGAATGCATTTTTTCAGCCAACAGACTAACTTGTTCTTGATGGTCAGTAATTTTTTACCATTGTTGTCGAAGAGTTCAGTAATTAATACCAGGAGAGGTGGTCGTTTTAACTTTAGTCCAAAATTTTGGGGGGTTAGTTTCATTATTAACATTTTAAAAGTACTTAGGATATATACTCAAATTAATCCGGAAACATACTTTTCCGAAACTGACTAGAGGTCCGTAGCTCATAGGGGCCGGGCATCAAGGAGATCATGTAATATTCATATAGACAAAATTTTGAGTTGGGGCTGGGGGACCCACCAATAGTTTTCGTTTTGAAAGAGATTTTGTGTTTAAAATTTCAAAATACTTAAGAAAATGCTAAAAACAGTGAATTATTACAGCACTCCTCAATTCGGAGGTGAATGATTCTCCCTTTGCATCAGAAACCTTCCGCAACATCACTATATCATAGGCACAGTGGAATTGGTCTAGCCTAATGTAACCTATAAGGACTGAAGTGGGCCTATGTATCTGTCTCGTCATAAATTATTGTCTTGCTCAAAACACCATTTAATGCACGCACCCATTGTCGGTAGATGAGGAAGCTACTGCAGTAGCCAACTGAGAGAAAGCATTCTGAAACCTTTTGTTTTTAATTCCCGACTCCTTTTTGTTCGTTCTCATAATCATACCAGTCGGGTGGCTAAGAGATGGAATAAATCCATCTTACGGGTCAGAATATTTGCTATCTTCGGGCAAATTAAATGCTACCTTACTGAAAAATGTTTCGAGCAAAACTACTCCCCCTCCCCCCGGACGCACACACAGTTGAAGGCACTCCCGTACCAATGTTATGGCTATTTCTACTTTCCTCGAAACCACTTTCACTCTCAAGATAATAATCGAAATGCTCGTTGCTCATGCAGCATGCTCCCTCTGACTCCGACAACAAAGACCCACCAAATACTTAGTGTACAATTTGGAACAAAGGGGTTAGTTTTATGTCGAAGTCGTATAATTTACAAGGTTTTTATTTGAATTGAGCTCGTTATTACAATTCAGAAAATTTGCGTGCCATAGAGTGTCATACTTCTTTCTTCCATAGATTCATTTCGTGTCATATGATAAAGCACAAACCACACCCTTGCATGAGAAGCATAGACACACATAGCCTACACAGTATCCTCTTGAAGGTCGAGGATTTGTCATGCTTTGGCACATGGATCCCTATAAAATTTGCCCATGTACACTCGTTCGATCTGGTGTTAAACTAACTTTTATTCCCTTCAGGCTTGTCAGGGAAGCTGACCCCCCCCCCCGAGTTGGACAGATGCTGGCGCCATCCATGGATAAAACCTATAGAGTCATAACCAAAGTGACGGTTCTAACAAATGCATTAAGAAGGAACGTTCGTGTAGTAGCGGTGACGAATCACCCAAATGGACAGAGGCACTGCCCACGGTCACTGGCACCCAAAGATTTGGACCCTGGACAATCACATTAGCTTCAAATTCTGTCAACCCTCAGGATTTTACGTCCGTGGGCCCAAATGTGTTTTGGGATTACATGTGTCTTACCGGAGTTCAAAAGTCGACTGTCTTGCTATTCGACATAAAACTTGAACTATGGCCTTATGTACATTGGTTCAAAATCATTTGTAGTCATGTGATGTAGTGTTGCGGACTCGGATGATCAGGGACGTAGATTGCTTAACAGGGAAAATGAAAGAGTAGAGGGTGTGCTGCTGGTAATTGATATGAGAATAAACAGTGAATATCAAAAGCGTTCAGTTGTGTCATCCCTTTTCGTGTTTGTTATCGGTGCATTGACTTACAAATTTTTAAGAGGATTATAATACAGGGCAAAATTGTTTCCAAACTGGGATGTCATCAAAGGTATGGGTAAAGTTCACGTGTACTTAAATGGATGGGGACGGGGCATGTCCCTCTCCCACTTTTAATGGTGGGGAAGTATGATATCATTTCCTTTCTTTTTGTAGAACCTCACAATAGTAGACAGTCACATTTGATTGTACAGCTCTCAAAGCTGGCTAAATTAAATGAAATTTCAAAATGGTGAAAGCAGCTAATAGTGTCACAAAGAAATGTCACGTGCATTGCCTCTGACCAAGTTCATGTCACTTTCTTCCCCCAATTTTGAAACTTGTTTTTCGCTCTTGATATTACATTTTATCATTTTAGTGGCACTCGGAAGATGTGTAAAAATTGTAGTTATACTTTAAGTAGGCTACGTACACTGTCGGCAAAAATGAGGCAAATCATACAATTTGTAAGTTACATAATACGAATGAAACATAACACGTATTATCTAGTCCATTAAAATCAAAATTCCTCTGCATGGGAGGGTATTTTAGAAATTCAATCCATAGCTTTTTATGAGAAAATTTGTACGTGTTCGTCCTACACCTTCTAACCCTAACGGAAAAGTATAGAGTTTGAAAGGGTTTGTCTTCTAATGATGGCGTTCGATTTATCATAAGAATCAATTGTTGGAAAACAGTCTCTAGATTTGTGCAAACCACGTGTAAGAAGTATATGTTTCCTGTAATGCACCGGTCGAACCCACCTGCATCAATGTACGGGATCTGGCTTTCAAGGAGCATCATATTGGGCTGTTTTGACGTAAATGTGAAAGGTCCAAGATCTAGACACATACTCAATTATTTAATGAAATGTGATACAATTTAAATGAATATTTTTAATCATTAAATAGAATTTGTCTGTGGTGATCTTCGATCATATTTAACAAAATTTTAGGCACCGTCAGCCCGAGCTCCAATAGCTTTACTGGCGATCCACAGGATTTTTTTCTAACGTTTCGTATTTAAAGTGGTTCGCCCAAGCCCGTAGCCCGGTGAGCAGGGGGAACCCCTCCTCTTTGAAAACCCTCGCTCCGTTGAAAACATTCGAGTTGCATTGCCATAACATTTTTTACACATCTAGCCTCCTCTGAGAAAATAGTCATCCCGCATCGAAACCACCTCTTCAGAACCTTGGAATGGCCTGGGTTCGCCAACCAGCTATCAGGGAAGGAACCGTTACACTTTTAAGGGATCATATCGGTATTTGGACTTGCTTTCATGGACATTAAGAAAACGAACGCCGATCGACTTCACTGATGAACACCAGTAAGCCTCTCATATCAAAAGCCCATTATCATTTCGTACATGTATACCCTTCCTTCCGGTGACAGCTTTTAATAAAGACAAGAATTTACCGTTTTGTAAATGCCCAGTTCAGTTTTGTAATCCGTGTTCTAAATTTGCATGCATTTCCGTTTTGTAAAAAGTCAATTTCCATTTTTAATTCATAATGTAATTTACCTACTATATTGGAGACCGAGATTGTTTGACGCAGTACAGTGTAGGGTGTTGTTTCTCATATTACCTGTAGTAAACATCGCTGTGTATAGTATGAATAATTATTTCACATTCAACTCGGAGATCTTCAAATGTTTACAAAGTTGGTGAGTTATGGAGCTTTGAATCATAAATAAGTTGACTGTAATGACATGTTACTCGTTTGAAAATAGTGACAACATACTAGAGTTGCGATATATTTGATTTATTTTTTATTTTAAAAGTTTTTTATTTCTTCTCCGCTAATTCTCGCGTTTTCCGTGTTGAACTCCGATTTTCGTGATTTTTTTCCGTTTTCCGTAAAACGGTAAATTCTTTACTTTAACTTTAAACCATGGCCCCCAATCGTTAATTTAGGCTATAATATAAAAAAGCGACTTTATTGCAGATATACAGTGAAGATGGTCTCTTCTCTCATCAGTGCTAAAAAACCAAAGAGAGCAGCTTCAGGATATATTTAAAGCATATTCCAGTAGGATCAAACAAGGACTCATACGAAAAAGACAAAAAATCCAATTCATTCCTGGAAACCCTGTAGCAAGACGCCTTTCTTAACCTGAGATATCTCACTTTAAATTTTACTTTTGTCAAAAAAGAAAAAAAGTTACAAGGGCGTAGGAAGAGGGCGGTTGAGGGTTGGCGAAAGTATGCCCCCAATTCAAGGTCAAAAACCTCTTCTATGTTGAGGACCCTCAAATATTCCAAAACGTTGAAAAGGGGGAGGAGGACAATCCAAACGGGAGGGGAACATTTCTCCCCTTAGAAACCTCCCCAGGACGGCGGTCCAAAACAGTGTTCAGCGCTCAGTCGAACAAAGCTTCATACGTCTATGAAAAATACCTCCATTTTTCATCAAGGTCACAGAAATGTTAAGTCTGCACATTGCCTTAGATTCTTATTTTACTTTATTATTGAACGTTCTGTTTGTCCTTGAAATTGGATTCTGTTGGAATGCTGCCATTGCCATGAACATCAAGCATAAAACTACACCAAATTTAGGGTCAAGCAAAAAGGTTGTTTTCATATCACTTTTAATAACGGTGTCAATATCATAAAGAAGTATAATCAATGTGATGACATCACATATTTCCCATAATGCTTTGTAGACCAGTCCCTAGAAGACATTACATGGCTTCGAAAATTGGTATCTTTTCGAAACACATGGTTTTGAGATACGGTTAACACCTGCTTAACAGAAAAGAAAAAAAAAATGTGGGGCAGTTTGAAGTCTTTGAATTTAGTCCCTGGAGACCCCTTTATAAGTAAGGATAAATGCCTACAAGTATATTACCGAGGTTGATGTATATACAAAAAAGGTGTATTTTGGCCGTTCATCTGAAATATTTCCTTACTTTGAAATAAATCAACACGTTTAATGTAAATAGAGGGAAGCCTAACAGATTTAGGTGATCACTCCGTTACTGCCCTTCATTCCATCGCTAAGGAAGCAATATAACAGAAGATGCCTTTTCGGTCATAACTTGCTGACATTTAAAAGTAACAATGTTAAAGTTTACTTGAATGTTCCATCAACTATTTTACAGCATAGAAGAAAAAAGGAGATGGGTAGATCGATTGCTATAATATGTTCACCGCTGTCTGTATTTCTACGTCAAGTTATCAACGCCTTCGATCCAACCATTTGCGAAAGTGTGGCGAATTTATAAAGAAGGATATTTAATATGATGTGCACAAACAAAGCTAAACTAGGACCAACGATTCTAGTAGCAGAAACTGTGTGAATAAGTGAGGTTCATACATGACTTTAAAGTCACCCCTTCAACTGAGAGTAAAAAAAAACATAGCTTCACAAAAAAGTGGACATCTAACCCTTCATGCCCTCCCCCAGAATGCAGAGATCCTCAGAATGAAGGGATTTTTTACATGGCTTTGAATAGTTAACTTTAAAAAACAAAACAAAGCGTTCAATATTGAAGTGAGGGAGGCGCAAGGTATTTAAGCCGCAAGTGGGAGAATCGGTCAACAAACAATTATCCTGGTTTTAGTTTGAGTCCTTAAATTCATTCTGCGTACAAGGAAATTGCCTTTATTATCTGCAAAGAATCTGATGAAACAAAGCTGCGGATCATGGCTACATCCTTAGTTGGATGAGTGTCTCGAATGATCCATATTTAGAGTTGTATATTGTGTAACTTTCTGACTGTGTGTCTTGTTTCGCAAATACCTTAGTATATAGTGAGTGTGACTACGAAATAATTACCCCGAAAGCAACGAAAACTATTTTTGCCAGCTTACAAAATACAGATAAGGAATATTCGATACTTCCCTTATGTGTAATTAAGAGTCAAAAAGAATTTCAAAAGAGGCTTCACTATCATTAATTAATAGTAATTTATTTATCTTTCAGATACCATTGTCTCTTAAACGAGGCACAGTAAAAGATCTTGGCTGTAAGAAGGAATGCTTTAAATACACAGATTACTATAAAAAAATTACAAAGATTTAGGAATCGCCGAATTGCTTAAAGCAAAGAGAAGGTAGGAACTGCAATATCACCTAAAAAAAAAAAAAAGAAACACTGAATAACGTATGACTCCTTATAATGGCGCGTGGAGCGTTCTCATTTCAGTTAAATAGTAAACCATGAATGCGCCTAAACTGAATACACCTTATGCATGGACGTCATGCAACGTCATTTTGGAGACAATAATGAAGCCCGTTATACGCACGACGTAGACCTTGCACGTGCGCAAAGCAGAATTACGCGCGTATCCGACACGTACACAAATCAGCTGTCTGCATTTGTTGGTGTAAGTTGCAATGACACGCGCTTGCCTGCAACGCGGGCGTACTTTCTGTTCTTAACGTCACATACGTAAGGTCTTTACCCGTATCCAAGGTTTTGTTACTCAGCCTGTCCATGACACGTTTCATTTACGGTTATGTGTACATGCATGTTTGAGATATTTCGTACATCATTAATCCTGCACCTTGGCAACAATAAAATTCAACGACTTTTCCATTAACGCTTTAATGACCAAATCATGAAAAGTCCATAAATAAATTGATTCGTCCGAAAATAAAACACTAGGATAAAAATATGCACCAAACATGCATTAAAAAGAAGCTGCACATATATTTTACTAGTCAGCATTACTTTTGTCGCAATTTACACAATTTCAAGATAAGCAAGGTCTGAAAAGTGGAAATAAAATAGATTAAACATCTTTTCAGGCCATTTCAGAGATTATGGAACCCCTCTTAATAGGACATGATCTCATTTTCTTTATATTAAAAATAACTAAAAATTTTAATCTGAATGTCTTATTGTCTCCTCATACCTAACCTTAAGGATAGTACATGGGTTTATATTTGTACAGCATAACGTGTAATGGGACAATACAACATAACGTCTTCAACGGTAAAAAAAGGTTTTCAAAGACAAAAACGGTTGCATGACATTATTTACATAAAACAAGATAACAGTGTAATTATTGCGAGTCTTAAAAAGATTCACAGCATCAAAGACTTAGCCACTAGAGGATAAGTGATGGTGTGATTTCCCTGAAAATATCCCTTTGACTGCCTAGCCCCACGTTTTGGAACGCACGATCAATCTCGGTTTGATCGTGCTTTATAGATGAAAATTTAAATATTCCTGATACAAAGGACTATGTTTTAGGGAAAAGGTGTAGATCCCCTGGTCCATAATGGAAACCATCATGAGGTTCACCCGAAGCTAAAGAGCAAGCACCGTTGGCTACAATACACATATGACTATATACACCATGTATTGAGATATTAAGATCAATTAAGAATCCAGCCTTCATTTCCCCTCCCCTCATAAACAGTACCGGTAATTTTGTTATTTCTCCTAAGAGTGTCACTGAATGGGCTGACAAGGCCTGGCCCTAATATGTTGCATTGTAATAAAAAAATGTTTTACATTCCTGCATAAAAATTACACTGGTAAGTATTACGCAGTTTTTCAAGCTTGAACACTTTTTTTTATCATTTCGTACTTCACCAAAAGAAATGAATATCCAGCTAAACAAAAAGTGGCTTAATTTCTTTCAGTGTTCAAAAATGATTTTGGCTTTTTAGATTTAATTTAATGACGATTCGCAGATATTTGCAATTATATTATTTTTGCGGTCTGCTGTAAAGAATTAAGACATGTCGAGTCAAAAAACGACAGAATCCCAATCATAAGCGGTATACATCACCTGCAGAAATCAGTGCTGTAGTACTCGAGACCAGACTCGGACTCGAGACCGGTCTCGGAAGGCAAGGGGTTGGACTCGGAATCGGTCTCGCACAGTCCGGACTCGTGACTCGGCGTTAAATTTCCCGAACCCGGGCTCGAGACCGGCAGAATTTGGGAATCACTTTTGTGCAATTAATCCGTCGTCAGATAGCGCTTTACACGGTATGTCTTTGCAATATACGCTGCAAAGTGTAGATGGTATTCTTAAAGGCCCTGAAACGTACAGGGGGCCCTTAATTATTTACGCTGTGGCCCAGGTGTTTAATCAGGGAGATTTGCAGGGCCACAGCCAGACGCGAATCCATAAGTTTTGCCTTTAGGTCTCAGAAATGGTTAGCGTTCCCCTTAAATATGTGGTGTCTAGGGGGGCCGTCACGTCAAAAAGGTCCTGTTTCAGAGCAGCACCAAATTGAATAAGTAGCCATGGAAACTTTGAGAGTATTTATAAAATAGCGGACATAAACCTGAACAGCTATCTACGCTATCTTTCATGATATAAATGCGCACTCAACTGATGATTCATTAGGCCCATCCCTGGTCTGACAGAGCGGGTAACAAATACATTGATACCAGTGGCGCAAATCTTTTCTGAAATGTGTATGGCTGGGAGAAGTTGTCAAGTTTGGCGTGACTTTACCTGAGCGGATCGTCACTATCTGTAGGCTCGGACAGCGCACGAGAATATTTTTTGCCAATAGAGTCTCCTAGATGGCATTGAGTGGAAAGTTACGAGGCTTCAAAAGTTTTATCTTAATATCGTAGTCTTTATTGTGAAATATTATTGTTTAGAAATGCACATTTCAAATAAAAAAGGCAAATAAGCTAGAGGAAAGAAAATAATCGGCTTATATATGTTTCTTTCAAAGGTCATTTGGTCCGCCTAGCTCCCCTCATCACTATCGGATTACATATATCAAACTATACTGCTGTCCACTAGTAAAATAGTAGGTCACTTTTGTTACTTTTTGAGAACCCCCCCCCCCCCACGCATAGACCAGGCAGATTATTCAATACTTCTTCAATTACTACCAAAATGTCTTTTATGATAGCCGCCATGACTAGGTGGAGTAGGACTTATTTTTTTTCTAGTAATACAGTTATGGTTTGACCACTTAACCACGGCATAACCTAGTATAACATTAAGTTTAATGTATTTCCATTGAAAAGAACAAGATAAAATTGTGAAAAATCTCCTTAGCCTTTTTGGTTAAAAATGACAAGGTGAACACTATATCTTATGAAACATTCTTGACAACAGTTCCTGCTACACATCCTTATTCCTTGAATTCAGCCAAGTCACGGGCATCTTTCTCGGGTAGGTTCAACCAGAATTGTTTCTTGGTAGCTGGTGTAACATGTCATAGCCGAATTATAGCCTCTCTCTTTCTTGTTCAAAGGAATTCCAATTGATTCAGCACGCATGTCGGTAAAAGAGGTTAAATCAAAAATTGGGACGATGAAAGTCCACTTCGTTGTATAGGACGCCATTACAAAAGTCTTGTTTGTTAGGCATCGATCGTTTTCCCTTCATGAACTTTACTTTACAGATAGAAGACAGAAAAAGCAATGTCACAGTTTTAGTTTTTCGCATTTCTGTTCTTTTATGTTTGTGTGTGTGATGCCGTACGGTCAGTTGGTGAGCGACTAATGGAACAAAGTTTGGCTATTTCTTCGAGTAGTTCAGGCGTTCTCGATACAATGTATGTTATCCCGGATACGGTCTACAACCCGTACAGTTTTCCTGTTTCTCTTTTTGTTCTTAATGATTACATATGTTTTTGTGTAAGCCTACTAAAATTTTCGCGCACTTCGTGCTTTGCAATTTCACCTTTAAAATCCACTGCAAAGAACACTATCAGTGCACAACTCGGCCCTTCAAGTATTAAGTGGTATTATGCAAAATATGCTTTGCAACGGCATGGGATAGTTAGGCCCCTTCATATCCCCTTCTCACCACCCACTGGACATAAGGACAGTCGCAATTTGGGGTAGCTGGCATGGCCCGTCCTCCCGTCGGGAAAATTCGTCCATGGTATGCTTACTTATGTTGCCTTTCAAAAGGGTCACATTTTGCAATAAAACCCCAAATTTTCGGTACACTTTACCCCTTTTTTCCAAACTAGTTCCATTACTTATAGCTAATTATAGTACAAACTCTTTGAACTTTTTAAAGTAACTTAATAAGTAGAATACATGAATTAATATGTAAATGTCGGGAATTTCATCTCATTTCGCGAAGACGAGTTAACATTCTCTTGTACCTATCATGCGGTACGGCTAGTGACTCGAGGAGGGTGGTTAATGTAAGTTATACCCGATAGGGCCCACCTGCCTGGACAATTGACCTATTTGAGCTTTTAATATGTACAAATTCTTTTAAGTGTTGGCTGACCTAAACAAATTTCGCGCTCTTCGCACGCTTTGCAATTTCACAGGTTAGATTCCGGGAAAAACATCAAATCATACACATTTTAAGGAATCTATGTCCCGCAATGGCGTGGTCTAGTACACAAGTTTTCTTCAAATCCCCCTCACCAACCCCTTGACGGCATCGGGTCTGTCGGGCTTCGGGTCGCTCCCCCCCCCTCGTCGGGGAGTCTGCTCTCTCCTTCGGGCAAATCCTGGCGTCACCCCTAATGATGCAGAGCGATTGGTGATGGTATGTAGGAGCTGAAATTCAAGGTGGGTTTAAAGCCAGAGAATTCCAACTGCTACAGCTAGTCCTTATAGGTCAATCTACAATAGACATTAATTAAACCAAGATGTAGCCAGACACCTCACTTCTAGCGCACGCCTTTTGCTTGTAAAACTGATATGTTGTCATGTTGTCGGCAAACATGTGTTGTTAGCAAATATTTATCCCAAAATGCACCCTCTTCACAAGCGTTTGGCATTAGTCACCCTTTGAGCGGAAAAGGTTGCAGAAATGAGGCACATTCGAAAGGAAGGCGCTCTCACGAAAAGAGTACCAAAGATACATATGCGGGTGCAGGGCCGTTTGGGTCCGGAACATTTACAAAAAAGGCGTCGATTTATTTCGATTCAAATTTAAAGAGTAGAGCAGTGCATGCAAGGAAAGTTTGATAGTGTGCAACAACTTTTAATAGAAAATATTAAAAGATCGATCGTTATAAAATGACAACCACCCTACCCCAAGCCACAGCTATCCCGTCTACGCCGATTTTCTTAACATACCTTTTCGTCAATTCCTGTCTTTCCGCCAATACGAAGTAAGAAAGGAAACAAAAGCAGTACCATGTTCGGCATACATTCCAAAACACCACATACACAATAAAAGAAAAGCAATCGCGCACTGCCATTCAGACAATCCACCCCCCCCCCCTTTGATATCGAACCTCCTTTGAGAAGTAGGGGTGGTTCGTTTGTACTTATGACATTTTCATCCCTTTTGCAATACAGAAATTGAACACATTCTATATGAATATTAGGATAATATTTTAAGCACGAAACTGTAATTATCCCAACATCTCAATTCGATCATTCGATGTTCAGTACGGAATTAACTAGGCTATTTGATTTCTCTAGCACACCCATTTTTCTTGTACGGCAATGGCTGAGTTGGTTCCCTCTGAAGTAAATTTCCAAAAGGTATGATGACCACTGTTGTATTTTTTTTATTAATATTATAGACCAAGGGCGGTTGCGGTCGCTCCTGTAAACCCTAATTCCAGTTTTATGTCCCTTCTCACCATATATGACGCCGTTACATATAGGCCGCGTTGAACTACAGTGAAAAATATATGTTTTATAGTGCAATTTCTCTCAATCTATAGCGTTTGTACTAGCCATAGTTTCTCTGACGCGATGAATCTCTTGTATGATAGACTAGAAACTGCTGGCAAAGTATTTTGAGTGCGAGTTGCTCTTACTTATGACTCCCATGTAGAATGCTAAATCTATCTTATACTGGCGACCAATGTATGCTAGACGACAATCTGCAATGACATGCTTGCGCTTTAGAATAAGTTTTTCCTGCAGTCTAGGGCGTTCTTATTGTTTTGGTCTCAGCTCAAACCATGATAAGGCCATAGGTCAGATCGGGCCATGGTGGTCAAGGAGTCATAGCCACGCATGCTGCGATAGAATGTGTTATCAGCTTCGGCAGACAGTCTCCACGACAGTTTAAATGTACTTGCTTTTAAGGGGTCCGTGAAACTTCTTCAACAGATATTAGAATTTTTTAAAGCCTTCAAACTTTTCTCTCACAATTTGGCTAAATATTACAAAACAAGTCCCACTTTTACTATACGGTTACCCTCAATAACTTTGTTGTTACCGTTACCTGTCTTGTGGTAGTAAACGAGTAAACTTGGGATGTGACCGTAGGCGGTGTAGGTACGAGATACAGTGCACAACACAGTCGATATGGTTAAATGTTTTTTTATTTATTTTATTTTTGTGAGCCACCATAATTTTTGCAAATACTTCGAAAACAATCTCATGGCTATGGTTATAACCAATACCGTCAAAACCGTATTGGCATCATTCAACGGACACGGGGGTCAGAATTTTGCCGACTGTTGTTGGTTTAAGCGCGGTTAAGGAGCATCACAGAGTTATAGTAGTGGAAGATATATATCAGGTAAATCGCAAGATTAAGAGGATTAATTCAGCGTTGCCTTCTTGGTATACACATTTTGTTTGAAAATTCAAAGAGTATGTGCAGAGTCTGGATGAGACTTTTGTAATGAAAAATTCTAGCGTTCTGATGAAATATTTTCAAGACTTCGTTTTTTTTTTCAAACCACTTTCCCACCTCTAAATGAAAAACGCCTCTTCCAAAGGACCTGTCTCTCTCATCTGGATTTACTCTACTGGGAAGACTTTCACCTGCTTCCTACGTATACGCACATTTCTGCCTATGGAGCTATCTGGTATGGGGTTTTGACATTCTTTGTACCAGCCAATGACCAACCTCTTTTAGTCCCCCTGCAGATGAGGATTCAATAATATAGACCAATTTCAACAACGCCACATTTCTTTTTTAGGACAACGCCAAAAGCCACCATGTTTCGTAAATTTGCGAGGCGCAGATATACATGTATAGGGAACGGTACGAAAACAAACGGTGTATCAATTAACGTCAGTCAGTGTCGTCACAGATGTGCGAAAAATGTACTGTGTATGAACAGTGTAGTTTAAAACTACAGTGTCGTGCGGTGATGAAGAGTACAAAACATGTTTGTTCCATGTATGCTATCAACATGACCGCGAACGTAAAACATGACGTCATGTGACACGGTCATTTCGAACCCCCTCCGCCTAACAAATAACATTTTCCTGAAATTATTTTGAACTAAATAATTTTGCAGCACGATAAATGTAGTCTGCGATCCGCTATTCCTTCACAGGCAGGCACGAATAAACCAGTAGGCACTAGTTCACTTATCATACCGTACATTGTACCATAAACTTTATCATAATAAAAGAGGGTATTCTATTACTTTAAGTGGAGGTCAGATGCCATTTAAGGTCATCGAAGCCGCAAACCATGAAAAACACGATATTTCAAGACAGAAATGATGGATCCTTTTCACACTTGGTATAAAGATGTGTGGATTTTGTGAGAGGTAACCCTATGAATCTTTTGGAGGTCAAAGGTCATCTGAGGTCATCAAAAGTGAAACTAGGAAAACCTCTTCAACTAAGTAGCAAGTGGGCGGTACCTTTAAATTGCGTCCGGTGTTTTGTGACCAACAAACAGTTAGGCCTGAAATTTTCTGCCATGTGAAGAAAAAGTTATCATGGAGAAAAATATGTATTTTTTCACAAGCGTAACTGCAGTAATAATACGTACCAATTTATATTATCTTATCATGAACACATAAAAGGATGGTGTGATTATAGCATGATTGAAACTATCTTATGCGGAACGAGTGCATTGATGGCGTAGTGGATGAGAGCTCGTTCTTCAAGCAGACGGCCCCTTTTTGAATCCCCCTAAGACACAATTTTTTTTTAATTTTTGTTACTCACTTTTTGGTGAGGTTCAAAGGTCACATGTGGTCAGCAGAGGTCAAGTTGTAAGAACATCGTAAAAATCATATAGTCAAGAAGAATAAATTTGCGGGACAAACTCAGTGCCACAAATCTTCCCCTTTCAGCAAGGAATCACTAAGCCTTTGGGCTTTCATGTTTGTAGTAGCTTCCTTGAAATTTTTGATCTGCTGTTATACTATTATGTTACTGAACAGGTCACGTGTCAAAAAATCGCACATTTCGGCAGGTCACCACAAGGTAAGGTATTAGTTACTCCCCTATACTGCACTATTGGCGTTTCTCTTTAGGATCCTTCTCCCCTAACTTTTCACCTTCGGCGTAGGAAGCTGTTCAAGACTGGGGAGGGGGGTTGAACCTTGTTTCGGATCACCGTCCTAGGGGAGGGGTCTGAGGGGATGTCCCCTTCCCTTTGGAAAATTTTTTGAAATTCTAAGGTCCTTAGATGCAATTTGGTGCATCATTTTGGAAAAATTTGAAGGTAAAGTAATGCAATTTTTTTACTTTTCTTACTCCTTCCAAAAGTTTTAATATTTGAGGGTCCTTAGATGCAATTAGGTGCATCATTTTTAAATTTTTTTTAGGTGAATTAATTTACATTTTAGACATTTCTTAGTCCTTTGGAAAATGTTTGATATTGTAGGGTCCTAAGTTGCAATTTGGTGCATCATTTTTGAAAAATCTTAAGGTAAATTACTGCAAAATTTCGACTTTTTTAGTCCTTTGGGAAATTTTGTGATATTTGTGGGTCCCAAGATGCAATTTGGTGTATTATTTTGGAAAAATGTAAAGGTAAATTACTGCACATTTTTGACGTTCTTTAGCCCTTTGGAAATTTGCTTTTATATTTGAGGGTCCTTAGATGCATTCTGGTGCATCAATTTGGCCATATTCTAAGGTAAATTACTGAATTTTTTTTACTTTTGTTAGCCCCTTGAAAATTTTTTGATATTTTTGGGCCCATAGATGAAATTTGTTGCATTATTTTGGACAAATTTTAAGGTATATTCCTGCACATTTTTGAAACTTCTTAGTGCTTTGGAAAATTTTTTGATATTTGAGGATCCTTAGATGCAATCTGGTGCATTATTTTGGACAAATTATAAAGTAAATTACTTCAAATTTTTGACATTTCTCACAGAAGAGACGAATAACGGGTCTTCGTGCTTGGAAAGTGGGGGGCTTAAGCGTAGTTCAGCCCCCAAACTTTTGCTGGGGCTGTCGCCCCAGCCCCCCGCTTCCTACGCCCCTGCTTTTCACACAGAGCTCTGCTTCTGCGTTTGACAGTACCAGTTGCTCTTGGTTTGAACAAATTATATTACATTTCCTTGTTAAAAAATAGTCATACAGTTAGGGAGAGGGTATGATAAAAAGATTGCAATAACTTGGAATAGAAGCAGACGGAGGCTATAATGATGTAAAAGTTAAACACGGGGTCTTTATCTTTTGTTTTTTGTTTTTGTTTTTTCCTTTTTTAACGGCATTTACCATGTGATTTCCCACATGAACAAAAAGATTCCCTTACAATACACTCGTCCATTTATCCATGTAGGCATGCATTACCATTTACACATTACAGTGGCGTACGTGAAAAAGACTAAGATGAAGAGATTGAGGGGGCATTTACACATTACATTGCTATGATAATAATGTCTAAGATAACGAGGTGACTGCACCATTGAACTTCAGAGTTTAAAGCATATCCTGGGGTAATTCTGAACGTTTTATAAAACACAACGATCTTTAAGTGGAAATCATTGGAGACTGTAACCTTCCGCTTCCCTCCCCGGTTCCATACAGCCTGAATAATAACTGCATCCAGGAAGTACAGACAGATACGTAGATTACATTTTTAATGTTTTTAAACAAAATTCTAGTCATGGTGACATCTTTGGACTTACAGCCACGATTTTGATAAGGAGGTTAAAAATACACATCCCTGTTTCAAGTCGCTAAGTCTGAGTCAGAATCCAAGCACACGTCCACGTTATGTAATCACGTTGGTAGAATCCGAGTCATACGTGCGATGGTGCTTTTTAATGTTTGAACAAACAGTCAACTATCAATAATTTATATAAAGCTTGCAATGTAACGGAAACTGTGGGAAAATATTTGAAATTACTTTTTTAAATTAGTATTTAGCCCGGCTATTAGGTTGGACAATGTAATTAGAAAAAAATTCAAATTTCAATACATATGCGACAATTGTAGTCGTTTAATAGAAAATTCACCCTCATCTCAATTAGTGTAGCCCGTCATCCTAATTCAGGAATGGCTCCTATCAATCATGTGACCACATTTTTGTTACTTATTTGTTGAATTAATTCAGAACAGCTCCTTGGTTTACTTTTTTTACTTTTAAAATTCAATGCTTTTATACAGTAACATAGTGAAAGATACTTCTGAGGGAAGTTACAAAAGATCTGTAAGAATTAGTGGAAGTTTAAAAACAAACTCCGGGTGACTGTTTTCTTCCTTTAAATGCAATGTTGGGGTCAAAGATAATTAGATTAGAAGAATAATCATTTCCAAGTCACACTCAACTCAAGCCCAGGATCATCAATCGTAATCCCAGGGTACGAATCTAAAGCCGGCTGCCCACTTAGCGACCAAAGGCTTGCGAGCTCTTGCGATTCCTTGCGAGCTCTTGCGACCGCCTTTTCTTGAGAGCTAATTGCTCTCACACCTAGCGACTTCTTGCGACCATACAGGTGCTGTCATGCTAATTTTAACCTGAATTTTGTATTATTTGTTCATAAACCTACATCCTAGTGCGAAGTGCAACACGGCTGGCACTTCGTTAAAACAGATTTCCCTGCAAGATACACATTAATGTATTTTAGCAGCAGCTGCTATTGGTATATATTGAGACGGAGAGGAAGAAGGATGAATATGGCCCACCATTTTCTGGGTTCGTCCTTTTCCCCTGCGGTGGGAAATATACGGCCTCTATGATCAGTGGCGAAGCTAAAGGGAGTCAAGGGGTGGCACGTGCCCCGGGTACTGGGTGTGGAGGGCGCTGAAATGGAAGAATGAGAGTAAAAAAGTGAGCACTTTTTAGACAAACATGACGGAATTGATGTATGTCGTCAAGTATGAATATTTTCCAGTTACTTATAAGAACGTGAATGTCGCTGTTTTTATCGGCAAATTTAGGTTTAACGTTTGAGGGTCAGGAAGCCAATTGGCTCATCGAGTACCCTATACCAGAGTGAGGGTGGATAAACACCGGCAAGATTCGCCTTACCGTTTTGGACTGGTGCTTATAGGTTAGCGAGGCAGGTGTGTACTAATCGCTCCCAATCCCGCTCCCGGGACTGCCATTTAACGTCCCCATCCGACGGACGGACGTGAGTGTATGACCAGTCTTTAGCCACTTTCCCAAAGGCTGGGAGGGAGTGGAGGTTCCTTGCTCTGCGCCACTGCTCGACAACTAAACCGAACAAAGATCACAACTTCCTGAATCGGACAATCAGATCCCAAATTAAATTCACCAATTTAAACCCCCTCAGCATCAATGTGAACAGCTATGCTGAACAAGTAAATTTCAGTCCGCAGAAAATTTCCAAGTGGTACCACCGGGATTTGATCCGGCGACCTCTAGTGTGCAAGGCAGTTCACTCAACCACCAAGCCAACTCCACCCTCAAATTTATAGATTGTGATTTCTTTTCAGTCCATTTCGACCGCTTTCTCTCTTTTTTATCCTGTTCAGTACTGACTACAAGTCAAAGAAATTT
The DNA here is from genome assembly GCA_009936505.3 of Holothuria glaberrima. Taxonomy (NCBI): domain Eukaryota; kingdom Metazoa; phylum Echinodermata; class Holothuroidea; order Aspidochirotida; family Holothuriidae; genus Holothuria; species Holothuria glaberrima. Next base: position 18,454 of record WURT03652253.1, read on the forward strand.
CGGGTACTTCAGTGCACAGTTCCAAGGCAGTTTATTTTGAAAAGTGTGGAATGATATATACCACGACGTCGCTCGAATATTAAGACTGGGCAGATTCCACCAAATAACCACGAATTCGATGCTTCCTTCCTGGCACACTTCAATCAGATGTCAAACGGGGAGTTTTGAGTTTCGACTAGCTCGAGAACTACAGCGACCCGAAGAAGACCCGAAATTTTCCACTTTTCCTTCAAAAAACCTCAATTTTTTCAAATTTACTTCAAGAACGGCCTCAAGTTTTCAAATTTTTGCTAAAATAGGTCAAAATTTTTCGGAGCGCTTAGCGCAGTGGAAATTTTACGTTTCTCTCCTTTTTTGGAAACTCGTCGCCTTTGTCGGAGCATGGGGTTATTTGCCCCCCTTCGGTGCGCTTGCTCCCAGTGCATGGTACGGTGCAGATATGCTTAAGCCTACACAACCAACATAAATTTATTTTACGATATTATAATTATAAT
>WURT03652264.1:8013-18946 GCA_009936505.3 Holothuria glaberrima
AAAAGGGATTCATATGAAATGAGAAAACATGAAACATTTATTTAGATTATTTCTTTTCATACAGCCTGGCGGTATAACAAACTGCACACGAGTGATCTGTCCTCCGGTAAATTGCGATAACCCTGTGAGACTTCGACCAGATGACTGCTGCTTTACGTGCCCAGCAGGTAAGCCTACTTTAGTAATTTCCAAGTGATATATTATGCGACGAAGGAAATATAGGCGGGATATACCCATGTGCTGGCATCGTAAACATTGATAATATAACAGAACCAACATTACGATCAGCAGAGATGTTTTTCCATGCTATGTTAATAATATTATTGGGTCCATTACGATTTTGAGACGCTTCCAGGGGGGAAGCACTGGAATGGATTACTTACCCATTATCTGTTATTTGAAAAGTCTCAAAAAACCAAACAAAAAACATGTACAGAAAATTAAGAAAAGATGTTAACGACAAAAAGTCCTCTTTCCTGCTCCAGTTCTCCTAGCTCCTCATTAAAAAGATTGTTGCAAGTGGGCCATTGACCCACAAAAGGTACATGCATATGTAAGCAGGTTTTGACCAAATTCTGCTGCCTCTTTTGATATTCGTGGCTTTGTCACAGCTGATCAATCGGTTTGGGATAATTTCACTTATCCACTTCAAAATTGTTACTTAAATTTCTAGGTTACAATTCAAAATATAAGCGTTACCTTTTTCAGTTTCTAATGGTTCTATTTCTTTTTTGCTTTATCTGTATATTTTCATGTTCGATGGATAATGCATTAAGACAAGATAGTTCTTGACTGAAGCAACATATTTTTCTTCCAGAACCAGAGCAACCAGTTCAGGAACCTGATACAATGTTGCAAGCCGATGAGGTAGAGAAGGGATGTACTTTTAATGGCGATTTTTTCATGCATGGCAAACAATGGCATCCGTACATCAATCCCTTTGGAATGATGCCTTGTATCACCTGTAGTTGTAATGTAAGTCGTATTCAGTACAAGTTGTTTATAGATGTCCAGTGTTGTCTTTTTAACTGTTCATACTAGAAATGTGAAAAATTATCCGAAAACAGAATGGATTATCATATAGTAATGTGTTCTTCTTATACCTTTTCAAGTCTTGGAAGTGAATTTTAAGTCACGTTTTCTTTCACTCACTAGTTACAACAATTGAGACAATTTTAAGACATTTTATAACATGATTTACAGCACAGTAAATGCGAGTTATTGTTGAAGTGGTACTGTTTGGTACGTCAGTCCGTGGAGCGGATTAAATGGATTTACACTCGGCAATATTGAAGCTTTCTATACAACCCCCCATTTCCTCATTCAGTCTGAGAGAACCGCAAAGTTGGTGAAGTATTACAGATAGTTATGTTACAGCCTGCTACCCCTCCCCCATTCGGGAAGAGAATTTGCAAATTTTGGGCAAACTACATGCTGTTTTGGGCAAACATGCATGTAAATTACGGCAAAAGTGCTTCAGCCCCCTTATTAGAAGTAGTCCCCGTAGGCTTGTGTATTTGACTTCAAATGTCTTTAGGTTTTGGTTGCGTGTATGATTTATGTATCTTCGATGTTTCCGTAACTGTTTATAGTAGTCGATAGGGGCGTAACAAGCGGGTGGACAGGGTGGACAATGTCCAGGGGCCCAAGGGTCCAGGGGCCCCGACCAGGATCAACAAAGATCTTTTGAGCTTTCGAGCTCCGCTGTAATGCTCAATTTTGTGTAGGCCGTCTTGGCGCTTGCATAATACATTCGGCCTATAATTCATTACTTGGATTTGTAACATCATTGGTTTTGGGCCCTCACTGCTCCTTGTCCATGGGCCCCAGGGGGTCTTGCTATGCCCCTGGTAGTCGACTGCGTGTTGCTAAAGCAGACCTTTAAACAAATTAGGCCCACTATCAATAAACGTCTTTTCTTGTTTAAATTTCACAGGACGGAAAGGCCAGCTGTGTCAGTATTACATGTTCAGAAGATCTAACATGTGCGAAGAAGATAAGAAGAGAAGGCGAATGCTGCGAGACATGTGCCGGTAAATTAATCAGTTTATATATATATTGTCCTAACTAATCTTTCATCGAAATATAGGGGGAAGCTTCAGAGGACTTAATGCGATGTTTATTCTGCTGACTTGTAAAAGGAAATACGTCCTCTCCCTTCTTGACGTTGACAATATATGACCAGTATTCACGAAGATACACTTTGCCGTTTCGGTGTCCTGCATGTGGAGTAGTTTTAAACCCGTGTGTTAACTAGAAATGAATCTTGATGTCACTTATGGTGGGTCGAGGAGGGATGGTTAAGATGCAAAGGGAAAAAAAAACTTTGCCCTTGAAATGGGACCCGCAGATGTGCTTCCGGCAGTCCACTTGCTCCCATCCATCAAAAATGAATGTAGTATGTGCTATGGTTTCGGCATGCCATAGATCAACTCGACCTTTCACGATATGGAAACGTGCACGGTGCATAAGTGTCACCAGGGGGGAGGGAATCATTGTGAGAAGGGCCCTCCTTTCTCTTTCATCTTCTTCTTTCGTTCAATATAATTACACTTAAATTTTGCTGCTACTATCATTTAGTAGCCACGATTTCTGTTGGTATTCCTCAAGAGTGCAAATTTTTGACATTTCTTACTGAAGAGACAAATAAGGGGTTTTCGTCCTTGGATCTAGAGGTCGACGGAAGCATAGATCCACCCCACCACATTTCTGACTGGGGGATCCCCCCCCCCCGACTCCTACGTCTATGCTTGTAATTCAAGGGAATATATTTAATCTCACGTTTCACTACTTTTCTTTTTCTTGCAGCTACAGAAGATCTCGAAGAAGTGGAAACTGGAAACGAGGAAGAAGCAGTTGCAATAGCTCCGTCCATTTCATCGTCAACAAGGCTAAAACCAAAGTCGTAGACAACCGACTCTAAATGTTGTTATTTATTCGTTTATCAGTACCAGCGCAGCTTTCATATTTTGCGAGCAATTTTTATAGTCCAGAGACTACGTACGTCGCTCAGTGTGCACCAAAGGTTACCTTTGACTGTGAATTATGTGTGTGATTTCGTAAATTCTGTCGAAGTTTTTAAAAAACTTAAATGACACAAGTGGAACTTTTCCTACTTGGAAACGATGAGAAAATCTATACGGAGCATGCGCAGACGGCATATGCCCAGTGAACACTGTATAGTCAGCGCCTTAGTTTTTTATGCAGAGTTTGTAACAAACGACTTTGGTTACAAGGGTGTTATCGGATGAACGTGATGGAAATATTTATCATGCCATAGAATATTATAAGACGATAGGACGAAATTGCTTCCGGACAAGAGAAAGCTAAGAATGAAAATTGCTGAAGCCAACGGATATCAAACTTCAGATAAGAAGTAACTCAAAAAATTCCATCTTTTCATCAGCTAGTATGACGTTATTTCCGGTGAAGTTGGCTCGACCAATAGTCTTTACCAAGGTGATGCAAGTCACAGTTGTGAAAGTGATGAAAAATCACGTGAACTGAAAGTGACCTTGGAAGAAAGATGCAACTCATTTCTCTGTGATACCAAAGCAAAGTATTTGTGAAAGATGAGATATCAAAAATCGAAAAGGGCCCATACCGTGACTCCTATGGACACTGGCGCAACAGCTGGTCTGCCACGCAGTCGGTGATCTCACTGGGAAAGCGTATTATGATATCAGTATATGCAGTAATAAGTCGGGATTTATTAATGTCGTTGTAAAAGTAATGCGTTGCGTTGCGTGGCGTTGCGTTGTATTTTTGACGTTGCTTTCATGGCTCTGGGTCTGGTTGGACTAGTTTATCACATAGCATAACACAAACATATAGTGTGCCCGACGCCAAATTCAGTAACTATCACACTTTGGAAAAAACTTGTACTCCTCATCCGTTACGATGAAGTTCCGGCCAGACCCATAAATTGTTGAAAACAATTTTCTCCTTATATTCACAAAAAATGTAAATCAGAAGTGTTTTAAATAATATGCATCTATATATTCTTTCGAATGGATTTTTATAAATCAACTTGTTGCCAACGAAGATAAGGGGGAGATACTGCGTTTCTGGTACAGAATTTTTTATACCTCTTAATTAAACCTTGATTTATAGATACAGAATCGTAGGTAATATCAAATAGAGTACCTGGTAACTTTATAAAAACACAATGTTCACACAGAAAGTAAACGACTGCTTTGTTACTCATCGATAAATTTTCACATAAAGTTTTCAAATTATTATTCAAATAATGGAACATTCGTTACACTTGTAATTGCGAAATATTTTTCAAAAGAAAAATTATTGCCAGTTTACTTGTGGTAAGACTAAATTGGTTTAATAATGATTAAAGTTATGTAATGATTTTGTCATGATGATGCAATTTAATCACTTAATCACACTAGTTCTCTCTAAAATCACTTGTACGAGCGCATCAAATCGTTTGATAGATGCAAAGAAACGTAAAAATTGTTTTTCTTTAAGAAATTATTTACATGAAGTTTGACATTATCATAGATACGTCAAACACAATTTGTTTTACTAATACGTTGCAAGTGGTTTCTTATTGGCGGTAAAAGTATGATACTATGGTTTCCAAGTCTAGCCACAGTTATAATTATGGGCAAGATAGTAGGTATTATTACAGATAACACACAATTTGAGACAGGGGTACTATTGTGCTCTTGGAAAATGATGAAAAATGGATGACATAGCTTTGCAAATTGTATTTTTAATTAGCAAGGCGAGAAATAGCACAAAATAAGTGCAATAAGAAGTGTTGAAGGTTAATGTTTGTTTATGGGTATTAAATAATCAACAGAGGAAAGTATGGGTACTTTACGGGCTGATTTGAGAGAGGGGGGTGTGCAGAAAAGATATTGCCGCAACGAACGAACAAAGTGGCTTTTTCACCTGGTACGTAAACAGTACCGTTCGAGAGGGTGGCGTGTTGATTTGGGGTGATGCTATGTTATAGCTACCTGATAATGCCATTATAAAACTTTTGTTCATTTGACATAGCATGTAAATATCGTCATAACTAGCGGTACCATCCACAATAAGAAACGTCATCAGCACATCAGCTTTTAACAGGACCACGGTTTGTATGGGCTTCCGTAGTGCGTCGTAGTGCGTCGTAAAAAGAAGAGCTAGCATATTGATTGTTTTGAAATAAATGGATATGCTGCTTTTGTATACATGTCTTTACACTTAATTAACAAAACTTGCATACATGTTCGCGTGAAGCTATTCAATCAGTATAGGCTATTTAGTTCATTCTGCTAAGCGGCTTGTAGGCCTAGATGGAAATTATTAAGAATAAATGTGACCTTCTGCTTTTGCCATCGCCGCCGGCGGCAAGGTTTAAGTATTTCATCATTCTCATTTTCGTTTTTATTTTTCGAGGAAAAATGATCGACTCTGTGTGCAGGTCTGTGCACATGGTGGGGCAGAGTTAGGCAGGGAGTGTTGAATACCAACCGTCTGGTTCGGGTAGACAAGGTAGGGTTGAAAAAGTGGGTAAGGTTGGATAGGGTAGGGTGATTAAAGGAGGGAAAGGGAGAGAAATGCAGCCAGGTCACTCATAAAGGAATGCTGGCGCGACAGATGAGTAGCTGGCCAACGTCTTCTTCATACATCTGGGGCTCTGGCCCCGAAGTCCCTGGCTCCACTCGACTGTGGACTCTCCCGGTTATTCTAAGTTAGTATAGTTTATAAATCTATCATGTGATTTGCATCTGTAATGCGATTGTACATTAAATATTTGACAGAGATGCTTCCTAGTCATCTAAAGCAACGTTATATAAGAATTACCTGGACCTATAAACATGCAATTCCGATACCTTTGCTACAAACAAATTTTTCATGTCCGTCCAAACTACTTCCTTGACAATATATAATGGACATGATACCGCTGTTAGTCCAACGTTTAATTCTACGTGTTACACCCCGAATTTCCTATGTGGAGGACAGATATAATGTGTCATGAACAATCACAATGCAGATTGATTGTTTATTCCGAAATTATTTCTAGTCTGCAATTATATGAGGAGCTGAACTATGGGAGGCTACATCGATTTATACCATGCAGAGCAGTCCGCTTACCTTTGCCTGCCTTCTCAGAGTTATCTCATGCACTGCCTTAGGTAGAAATTGGATAGCCAACTGCGCAGTCTACATTAATCTTTCAATGTGAAAAGTGATCAGAGAACATGAGCCTATATATAATTATCTTGGTGTTACCGCGGCATTTGCCCTTTTACGTATATAGCTTCATGAATAATTCAGTGTGTATACTTGCACAACTCTCTACGCCTAGTAAATAACGTAAGAGTTGTCTTAGCGATGATTGGTTTACCCGAAAATGAATATGATTTGCATAGCAATGTAATCTTTATCTTGGATTTTATTAAGTGCACTACGTGGTACTATACATTTTTAATGTGTAAATTAAATTCAATTGTTTACAAATGCATTATATGACAGAGGTCAAATTTGAATCCCAGTTTTCAGCTTGTCTTCTTTACGACTCTTCCTGCTCACGTTATTTTGTCTTTGTGGGCCCTTGTGTTTTGAATAAACAGCCTGTCTTCACTGAAGCATCCAAAAGTCCCAAGTGCACGTAAACTCTTTAAGTGATAAAGACCTCTTCGAACTTATAAATGAGAATAAACATAGTACCTGACTCGATGTTGGTTACAATTGTCTAAAATACAGATCGAGCTCTCAACTTTTGGGGAGAAGGCTCATATATGAGGGCTAGTCTCTGCTCACCTAAAAGCAACAAAGTTGAAAGACCGCCGAGGAAATGCTGCAGATTAAATCCCTGATATGTCGGAGATGTATCTGTTTGAAATGACTTGATAATTCATAATCATATACTAACTTTAAGTATAGCCTAATCATCAGTAGGAAATGAAACATAAATTCTGCGAAAAATAGTGCCCTCAGGAATAGGGCGCTCCTAAAATTTTGCTTTCGCCATCCTTTCGCTATCCAATGGAGCTTGGGTTAGTTGGCCTTCCTGTCAGGGAACGTGATCCTTTGTCAGTTTGTCGGGGAAATCCTGACGCCACCCTCAAGTTGGTTTCTAGTGCATGATGCACATGTGAGAAGATAAAAAAATTAGCATCAGTCTGCTCGTAATCTCCTTCCAAGAGAGAAACAATCTTTGGTAGAAAACAATCTCCAACACCAGATTATGCTTGTAAAGACACGTCTCTTTACCTTCTCTTTGGACAGCAAGAAGTGTAATTTTAAACCTTGAAATTTGGGATGCGGAATGTTCAGGAGACTACAAGGTCTGGGAAGTGTCATTTCCTGCAATCGTGCCATTCAGGGCGAAAATTTCTATGGCCAAACTGATGGCGGCACTTCACCTAGATATATAGTGTCGCATACAATAAGTGTACCTTAAAATTGTTTTGCAAAATTCCCCGCCCCCACTTCAAAAACCTTCCCTAAGCCTACGTATATGAGCCCCTGCTGGGGACTACATGGAAAACTGCCAAGGACTTTCTAGACACGGACCAGACACTGAAAATAGGCGTAAGTGATATAGCTTTGTTTTTTGGGGGGGCTGGGTTTATCCGTGGAAGCCATGCGCTGTATGAGAAAATTGATTTTTTTTTTTAAAAAAATCTGCCCGAGAAGCAGGTTTCCATGAGCTCCAGGGAGGAGGGTTTGCAGCTCCTGGAATTTGGCTCGGACTCCTGTGGAAGAGGTTAGATGCTGAAAAGCGATCTCTACAGACAGATAGACTAGCAGACAGAAGCTTTTCACCCACAAACCCATAATCAATGCTGAGATGTTCTGAGCTTATGACGCGTGTCATGGATGGTATGGAAATCGTTTACAGATTTATTGGAAACTGGAACCCATGATATAAGGTATATTGTGTCTAACAGTTTTAACGTTGTGATAACATTATACTGTATTTAACAACAATAACACATTTAATCTGTATTGATTTGATTATAGTTGTTTTCATGACTGTAAATGTAACCGCAGATGTCTTTGTTGGTGAAATCACCACAACACAGTGCATGGCTTTAATGACACTGGACCTGAAAGGTAGCAGAGTGAAACATGGACCTGAGGATATTTTCAGCTCAAAACCGTAAATTGTCAAGCTACGAACGTCAGACTTGTTCTGCGGTTCATGATCCTTGCTGTCTTTAAAATGTGTCGTAAAAAAAAAAAAAAAAAAAAAAAAACCATTCAACAGTTGCTGATATGAAGGTGGTGCTATGCTGAAATGTTTACTCTCTTCCTAATACCGACTATATAGCCGCCTATAGACAGACCTACTCCCAATTTATATAACCAAAAGTAGACCGTAAGGGCTTGTTATATCTTATTGAAATCAGCGCATGAACAAAATGGAAGATACTAGAAAATCATAGTGTTGTTATACAACTGGCACGGACGCAGATATTTATAGAGGGAAAAACGACCCATCCCTTTTCCCTCCCAGTGGCAAATTCGTAGTATGTTTAACCAATGATGCTTAAAAAGGGAATAAAGCAGTGGCCCCATACTGATTGTGAACCGTCAGCTAAATTAAACAAATCCCTCTTACTACTAACTATTTCAGGTAGGTCTACCTTTCATCATGTTTCTGAACATAAATATTGAATATTAAAGGTAAATAAGGGAGTTGCGCTACATGAATTAAAACAGTTTGGTAATAAAAAATATGGTCACATGATTAAAATGAGCCAGTCATAAATTAGGATACCGGGGTACACTTAATCAGTCTATGGGGACTACATTTTCCCATTAAGCTCCATGGTCACTTCCCTCGAGGGGATTCTTTTTTTTTTTTTGTAAATACCCCTGAACCCACCAGGCCAGAGGCCTTTAGGTGGGCACCTGATCCCTGTAACCTCGGGGAGGGCTAGGGTAGGTAGGCTCTTTGGATTTGGACCAGGCCTGTAGCCAGCGATTCAGTTGCAGTCCCTAAAAAAGTTAAAATATACTTTAATTGCTTCAATGCTTTGCAGCATACCTCGCCCCACTAAAACTACAAATAAAAAAAAAAAGAAAAAAAAGAAAAAAAACATCTTTTTTTGGCTACAGGCCTCCTTTGGTCCTTGTTGGGTATTGTTCTATTGTCACTGCTTGCAAAGTAGTCACCACAATAGTCCAAGTTTCATGGTCCCAAAAAAGTAGGTCCGCCAGTGCCCTTGGAAAAAGGGGTAAAATGCAGAGTTCGCTGACCGCAGAAAGTGTGTTCCCTGCCGTAGCTTAATTTGTTGCCAAGGAATTTTATCAACGCACATGTCGATCACCCTCATTTTTAAGCTCACATGGCGTATTACAAATTCAGCTGGAGCCGGTATCTGCCCACCTTGCAGAGTGAACTGTTGTCAGGACCCTCAACAAGGAATATATCAAACAGCATGCTACGTAGGTAAGGACCACACCATCCTCGTCGTAGTCGAAGTGCAGGGGTAGCGCCTGCAGAATTTGCCCAACGGGGGGGGGGGGATCCCTGCAGCGACCCGAAGCTCCGACAGCCCCGATGTCATCGAGGGGTTGGTGAGGAGGATTTCGAAGAAATCCTGTGTATTAGACCATGCCATTGCGGGGCATATATTTATGAGAGACGAGAAATTTGTAGATAGACTCACAAGTGAACAGAACAAGGCTATGGGCATATATGGTGATTTTTAAGCTCCGCAAGCGTAGATGAAGAATTGAGTGCTTCTCGGACTGTGAGGGAACCATGCTGTCATGGGCTATCACAAGGCCCCGGGGATGATTCAGTATAAGAGTAAACCTAGTTTATGCTAGAAAAGTTCACTGGTACTTCTGTGCTTATGTTTTTAAGTGATACAACATGTTTGAAACGGCGGAGGCGTTACCGCTAGATAGAACTGGAGATGAAAGCGCGCGTAGTGCGCGGAAAATTTTTTGAAGTTATAGAAAGAATTGTTACAGAACGTATTGGCCATATGGGCCTGATAAAGAGCCATGTGGAATGCTTTCTAAGTACATCTATGCCTCCACCACTACGAGTCTATATAAAATTTTGCGTAATTTGGGGGGCTAGGCAAGTTTTTTGGGGGAGGGGAAGGGGGGCTAAAGCCTCTCGTAGATTCGCCCCTGCCTGTCGGGCATAACTTATTGTACTTCCCTCCTAAAGTCACTAGCTGTAAAGCACGACAGACATAAGAGAACATTGACTATAGGTTTAGCGAAATGAGATGAAATTCCCCAGACATTTACATTAATTCATGTATTTTACTTAATATGTAAGTTGAAAGGTGGAAACGGTTGGTGCTATATTTAGCTTTAAGTAACGGAACTGAGGAAGGGTGGGCAAAGCGTACCGAAAAGTTTGGGGTTTATCGCAGAAATTACCCTTATGAAAGCCAAAGTAAGTAAACCAATCATGGGTGACGACAGAATTCCCGACAGGGGGCCGGTTCATACCAGCGACCCCAAGTTCCGACAGTCCCTGCTTGAATGTCAAGGGGTGGTGAAAATGGGATATGAAGGAGCCAAACTATCCCATGCCATTGCAGAGCATATTTTGCATAATACCACTTAATATTCCAAGATGCGCACTCATAGTGTTCTTTTGAATCTGAAACGTGAAAGCGCGAGAAAAGTTATAGGTCTTACCAGGGAGTTGCCACTAGACACTTCCTGGTCTTACACACACACGCACACGCACACACACAGAGACACAAAAACCTATGTGATCATAAGAACAAAAAGAAAATAAAAAAAAAGACAGACTTGTCGGGGTACTAGACCAAATCAGGGACAACATACATTTTATTGAAACACCTGGACTACTACCCTATGAAATAGCCGAACTTCGCTGAGTTTGCTCCGTGAGTCGCTCACTAACTGACCGTACGGCATGACACACAAGAGAACAGCAGCTAGGCTTCGCGACATGGGATGAAATTTAACTCTACAT